>JAQZBX010080789.1:0-13770 GCA_029593785.1 Cabassous unicinctus | reverse complement strand
CTGTGCTGCTGTGTCCATTCGCTGCACGTCTTCTCTGTGTCTGCTTATCTCCCCCTTGCTGTGAGGTCTTGCCGCATCAGCCCACCGCACCGCTCAGGCCGGCGTGCCCTCACAAGGAGGCCTCGGGACGCGAAACCGGGCCTCCCATATGGTAAACGGGGGCTCTATCCACTGAGCCACACCCGCTTCCCCCATTTACAATTAAAAGAATGGTTTTTAGTATATTCACAGAGTTGTTCAACCATTACTACAATCAATTTTACAACATTTTCATCATCCTAAAAAGAAACCCTGTACCCATTAGCAGTCACTCCCTATTGCGGATTGAATCATGTCCCCCACAAAGGCATTTTCAGGTCCCAACCCCTGGTCCTGTGGGTGTGAGCCCATTTGTAAATAGGACCTTGAAAGACATTATGTTAAGGTGTACCCAAACTGAATGGTGGTGAGCCTTAATCCAATATGGCTGAAGTCCTTATATGCAAAAGGAAACTGGAAGTGGAAAAGAAGCCATAGAAGCAGCTAGGGCTGGAGGTCAATGGAACCCAGAAGAGAAAAAAAGATGCCACCATGTGCATTGTCATGTGATGGAAAAGCCATGGAACCACAAAGATTGCTGGCCAGCCAGAAGATACTGACCTCAGGAAGAAGCAAGCTTTATAGCCTCTGAAACTGCAGGCCAATAAATGCCTGTTGTTAAGTCAGTCCATTCTATGGTATTTGTTTTAGCAGCTGGGAAAGTGACACTTTCCATTCACCTTCATCTCCCCAGCTCTGAACAACCACTAATCTACTTCCTGCCTTTTAATTGCCCTATTTGGACATTTCATATAAATGGAATCATGCAATATGTAGTCTTTTGTGACAGGCTTCTTTCACTTAGTATGATGTTTTCAAGATTCATCCATATTGTAACATGTATCAGTACTTCATTCCCTTTTATTACCAAATATTTCATTGTATGTATATACTACATCTTACTTACCCATTCATCCAGTGATGGACATTTGGGCTTTTTCCACTTTTTGGCTATTATGAATATGCTACTACAAACATTTGTGTACTCGTTTTTTGTGTGGATATATGTTTTTATTTCTCTTGGGTATAGACCTAGGGGTGGAATTGCCATTTGGTTGCATTTGACCATGCCTAATTTGCCTGGTTAGCACTCCTGAAATTATGTTTTCTTTTATGAAAGACATTCAGAGAGAAAAAGAAAGAGAGAAAGACAGGGAGAGGCTGCATCTGTTCAGATGTCTTGTCTGAATTTCTTGAGTGCAGGGAGGAATCAAATGGTATTGGGGTTGAAATGATGGCATCAAAGTGATTGAGTCAAAAATATCCTACTCAAGAAAAGGTTTCTGGGGAAAAGTCTAACCTGAGTTGGAAGGTATATTTGAAAAACTGGAGAGGAGAAGAAGGAAGGTAGTACCAGTAGGGATCACACACAGCACATCCAAAGGCCAGCTGATGGGGCTGAAGTTCTTGGAGGACAAGTAGGACAAAGAAAAAGGTGAAACTAGAATGTTTGGTTGGGGGTCACATCATCAAGTGCTTTGATGGCAGTCTCAAGAGTTTCGAAACTAAATGTTTACAGCATTAGGGGAGCTATTGGAGACTGTGGTCTAGGGGACTCAGTCACATGATCAAATCAGATGACCATGATCACAGCAATGACTGATAGGTGCAGGCAGGATGGACCTCGGTGGGGAGAACTCTAGCAGCAAGTTGCGTCTTTAGGAGGCTGTTGCAGCAATTTGGAGCTAAGGTAAAGTCTTTGAGGGTAGCCAGCTAGAAGACAGTGACTCAAACATTGATTCAATGGGCAAAACTCACATTCATCCTGGGGCTGGTTCCCCAAAGAACCTGTGCCTACGTGCAGAGAACTATCATTTCCCTATTACATAAATTGATTAGGTCATTCAAAGCTGAGATTGATGCCAGGGGTTTGCTGCTAATCAAGCTAGAATAACCCATGGGAGGACAAGGCAGGCCCTCTGCCAAATGGCCAAGGACCTGGTCCAGAGGCACAGAACACTGCAGTGAAGCGCCCTGTCCCTGCCCTCAGAGTCTGGGCAAAGACAGCTACTGGGAGGCCCGACAATGCCCTTTAGCTGCAACTGGAAGCTCCTGGACTGACATTTCTAAGGGCTTCCATCAGAGCTCGCCAGCCAATTGGAATCCAGCCCTGGAGATCTACTGCTGGGCTTTCCTCACTGCCTGCAGGAGCTTGCAGAGATGGAAGTGCAGGGAAACAAGGCCTGGGGTGATACCTGCAGAAAGCCTAAGGAGGCAAAGGCTTGAAGAGAATGCAGTGGAGGTGCATTTTTGACAATAATAATAGTTTACAATGACAATCATTTGTGTTTGTACAAGGCTCTCACTGTGCTCTGGGAAAGGTAGAATGGGGTCCAGCTTCCTCAGTGGATGAGATGTTCTCTCTCATGGTTCCCCTGTGCCTTCTATGAAGATTACTGCAAAACTAACCACAGAGCCAGGAAGCCTGGTTCTGCCTTTGGTGGTTGTGGGGTCTCTCTCCACGTGTGCAGCCAGTCCCACTTAATAAATTATAGCAGCATTTCTAGGGAGATCCAAGTGTCTGTTGGACCTTGGTTTGGAAAAATCAGCATCCCAAGTCAGATGTCTTTCAGCTTTACAGCAGCACTCCCCAGTTTTAGGCCATGAAATGCTTCCTGAGTGGTGGAGGCTCCTTCAGGAACCACTTCGAGCACCCTGACCAATAGTGACGAATGCTTCTGCCACCAGTTAGGGTCCGCGACCTTAGCTTGGAGTGTTTTCTATTGTTAGAGGCCAGCCAGCCAGGGATTGGGATTTGGCGGGCAGTTCTGCATTTTGCCACAGTTCATCCACCACTGGTACTAAGCACAGTCACCATCATTATCTCATTTTCTTTCATCTGTACCGTCTCCTCATAATCATGATGGCTGCCCGAAGACGACGTGGGCAGGGTGCTCCTGGCCACAGAACTTCGTGGCCCCGGCCAAGTCGGCCCGCATGGGGCGGAGAAGCGTCCGCGGCAGCGCGCAACATCCGCGGACTTTCCCCCGCGGCCGGGGCAGAGCGGCAGACGATTTCTCCGGAGCGTTGCAGAGCCCCCACCGCGCCGTGCTCGGGGAAGTCTTGTTAGTGGTCTCCCCTTCACTTTCTCTACCCCACTCCGCCGCAGCCAGAGACTTATCCAGGTTTCTCAATCCTGAAATGGCGGAGTAGGGGCGCTGGGGTCACGAGAGGAGAACAGGCAGCCCGGCGGTCCTGGGCGCGTCCCTCCCCCCTCCCCGCCCCCGCGGCACCCGGGTCCACCACCCCCGCTTGACTCCTCCCCTGACTCTTCCGCAGCGTCCCCGCCCTGACAGCACACTGCTTCGGCGGCCACACCTGCCTCCGGCTGGGGGGACGCGCGGTAGGTAAAAAGGGAAACAAGGAGGGCTTGGGCAGCACGGAACTGCAGGGGACCGGCCTCGCCCCGCTGGCCACCGCAGCCCTAGCGCCGGCCGGCGGCTGCGGCATCGACGCGCTGTCCGCGGTGCTGACGCCGGCCGCTCGCTGGGCCCGAAGGGGGAGAAGACGCCAGCGTTTCGGGGTCGCCCCAAGACGAGAGCCCCCCTTGCCAAATAGAGGGGGAACCTCCCGAATCCTAGTGCTGCGGTTGGATCCAGGAAGAAAGAGCGAGCGAGAAGGAACTTAAACTTCGGACTGCAGCCCGGGAGGACCCAGTGTCTCCGGGTACGCGCCGTGCGGCCCCCAACCCCTGAGGCTGCAGAGCACCATCAAGTTGAGCAAAGTTTGACTGCGGCTTGGAGATCTGAGAGGAATTTCGGAACCGGAGAGCGGGGTGGGGGGTGGAAGGGAGGGAGCCTGAAGGAGTTCCCCGGAGGGGTGGTAGCCAGCACCGCAGTCCGGATACCTGCTCTCGTACCCTGCATTGGAGCCGCCGGAACCACCGGGAGGCGTCGCAGCAGCCCGACTCCCCACCCCCTCCTGCCTTCCCTGCTCGCCCCCCCGCGCCCGCCCGGCCCCAGAACCCCGCCCCGGGCGCCGATGACTCCGCCTCTCCGTGGCGGGTGGCTCTCCGGCTGGAGCTGGGAAGGGAGCGCTTCCCCGGACTCGACTCGGCTCTGAGGCGGCTCCAAAGCCGACGCCGCCAGCTCAGCCCCGGGGGCGGAAGCAGGACGGCCAGCGCAGCCTGCGCCGAGGAGCCGCGTGGCCAGGAACGCCTGATGGGACGCCCCCGGGGACTCTCTCGGAGCCCCGCCGTTGCGTCCCGGTCCTAGGCGCCCGGGCTCCGCTGCCCGCCCCGCCCGCAGCCCGCGGCCTGCCTGGAGAGGAGTATGAGGCCCGGGGCCTCGCGGACGCCGGCCACCGGGCGGCAGGGGGCTAGCTACGGAGCCCCGCGCTTGAGGGCGCCGGGCGAGGAGCTGCGGGAGCCGACGAGGCGTCGGGGCGCGGAGAGGAGCGCTCCAGCCCGGGCGCCCGCAGGGCCGCGGGACCCGTGTACGGCCTGAGCGCCGGGGAGGAGGAGGAGGCGCCCGGCCGTCCGGGACCTGGGGGAGGCGGCGAGGGGCTCCGCGGCGGCCCCCCACCTCTGGCCACCATCCTCACGCTCCTGCTCCCACGGTGGGGGATGTCGCGGCCCGGGCCCCGAGCGCCGCCCCGGCCCCGGGGCTGAGCTCCGGACCATGTCCTCCCGCAGCCCGCGGTCCCCGCCCCGCCGCTGCCGCCGCCGCCTGCCGCGCCCCTCCTGCTGCTGCTGCTGCTGCCGCCGTTCGCACCTCAACGAGGACACCGGCCGCTTCGTGCTGCTGGCGGCGCTCATCGGCCTCTACCTGGTAGCTGGCGCCACCGTCTTCTCCGCGCTCGAGAGCCCCGGCGAGGCCGAGGCGCGGGCGCGCTGGGGCGCCACGCTGCGCAACTTCAGCGCGGCGCACGGCGTGGCCGAGCCGGAGCTGCGCGCCTTCCTCCGGCACTACGAGGCCGCGCTGGCCGCCGGCGTCCGCGCCGACGCGCTGCGCCCGCGCTGGGACTTCCCCGGCGCGTTCTACTTCGTGGGCACTGTGGTGTCGACCATAGGTGAGCGGCGCGCCCTGCGCGCGTCTTTCCTCTTCGCGCCTTTCACCTGCCTCCCTTTCCCCTCCTCGGCGGCCCGATGCGCGTCCCTCGGCCGCCTCCCTTCCAAATGCCCCTTGCCTACTTTTGTCTCGTACTGTCCCCTCCGCCCGTCGCCCTCCTTCTGTACTTTCCCTCTTTCCTGGCTTTCGGCGCAGAAGATGTTCCGAGAGGCCCATTTCTGGCGCGAGCCCAGCAGTGACTCGCCTGGCAGTGTGGCCCAATGGGGAGAGTCCGCGCCTTGGCGCGGGGGAGACCTGGGGCCGCCCGCGCTCCAGCGCTCGCCAGCTCCATGACCCAGTCTCCGCGTGCTTGTTTTCTCCTCTGTACGAGGCCCTGCGGGTCATGTGAAAGAGTCTTCCTCCCTAGTCACTCACCTGTACAGAATGCAGAAGAAATACATGGTTCCACTTTGGAGAGACCCCATGTGTGCCTCACCAGCTCCTGCTCGAGTCCAGGGTGGGAGATGGTACTTGGCTGGGAACACAAGGCACAGTCTCCTGGTGGTACAGTTTTAGAGCAGGGGGCTGGATTTGCTGGGCTGAGAAGGGAGGGGTTTCCGTGGACATGCCTTTTAGGGGTGGGTCCTGGGCTAGTTAGGTATGCCAGCTCAGAGGCAAGGGCATGGCCTAACTGACCAGTGAAAGCCAACGCGGATGGCTACTTGGAGGGAGAAGAAAAGCTGCCTCCATGTGCAGGATATGAACAGCTGGAGGTGTCTTTCCGAGTGTATATGTGCAGTCTACGAAAGGGCTTCCTTTCCTTCAGTGGTTGTTCATGTGTCATGCTTGATCTGATTATTTTAAATAGAAAAGGCAAATATGGCTCAAGTCCAAAGCACACACAAACTGGATAAAAATACCCTTTAAAAGCTATATCATGTTGTTATGGTGATTAAAGTTATAAAATGACCCCCTCAAAAAATACCCTTTTAGGAACTGCATCAAGTTGCTATAGCAACTAGAGTTTTTTTTTTTTTTAAGTGCTTTAAAAGTACTAAGAATGTTTAGTCCTGGAGGGTGACATCATACCTTCCTAGCTCATTATTGATTTGTGCTCTTCCTTTTGCTTCCTTCTACCTAGAGGCATACCTGTGCACATATTGGGCGGTCTCAGCATATTGCTCCTAGTGATGTGGCTTTCTAATGGAACCCACAGGCTGAATGGAAAGCTGTTGGCAGTGTCCTCTTCTCCTCCAGGCTGGGTGTCCGTCCAGATAGGGATCCATTCCATTGGTCTCTGTGCCTCGCTGACAAGCTGCATCAGTCCTTCATTCAGTGCTCCTTTGGAGGCAGCGATTCTGAGCCTAGTCACAGCTTTCAAAGCATCCCTCGGGTCTTTGCACAGAGTCAAGCCAGTGCGTTGGCAAATTGTTCTATGCCCCAGCCTTTAATCTGCTGGCAGCAGTGGCTGTTCTTTAGTCAAGCAGAAAGGAACTATGTTCTCTTTCTTGATTTGTGTTTTCTAATGTCGGCAAGCAGTGTAGGAGGGCTACACCAAAGCTTGTGGCTGTGTTACAAATGGCCAGCACATTGCTTCCAATATCTGCTGTAGGGAGACATTAATCTCTAATGCCGCTGCACTCGTGGACCCAGAACCAGCCTGTGGACAGCTCAGGTTGAACTGGTCCTTTGCAGATGTGCCAAGACAGCCACACGTGGACCAGGGTCTCTTCTCTGCTTGTTAACCACCTGGGGTGGAGGTCTGGGGCAATGGTTCAAATTGGTCACTTCTATCAGTCAGATAAGTTCTGCTGAATCCCCAAATAGTATAACTGTCATTTCAGATTCCTCTTGGCGAAATGCACTTGGATGGGATTTAAGTAGACCTACATATGTCAGTTTCTCTTCTGCTTACAAAATTCCTTTCCCTTAAATGCCCTTGGTTTTTAGAGACAATTATTATTATTACTGATGCTTTTATGAATTCAGCAGCATGGGGAGCCGAAGCTCTGTCCAAAATGGGCAGTCAGGACTCTGCCTGCCACCTCAGCCAGTGAAGAGGAAAATTAGCATGTATTCAGTTTTATTTGATCTGTGAAGACAACACAGTGTGTATGGTTCATGCAGCCATGTGGAACTCAGGGGACCAAAATGATTTGATTCCACTCTCTATACAGCCTAATTAGACAGGAAATTTCTTTTTTTGTGTTATGTAGACTCAGCTAAATGATTCATCTAGACTTTGGTGTAGAAAACCTTTCCTTCATTCATTCCGTAAATGTGATGTATCATGTGTGTCAGATCCTGTGCCATATGTTGAAAGGTTAAAGCTTATTCTTCATGGCAAAGGTTAAAGTATAGTCCAACATGAGCAGTTGGATCTCAGCATTTGTGGATGGCATATCGTGGCCATCCTCGTGAAACGTGGTTAGAGCAAGAAGGGACCTTTGGTCCAAACCTTTGTGTCCCAGAGTGATTCAAAGGGTCAAGCCAGGTTCAGAATCCAAGTTGTGCAGTGTATGTTCCACAAATTTCATGCATGTAATTAGTGGTCACATTCTTGTTTGGGGCTGAAACATTTAATAATGGCTATGTGTCTGTTTGTATGTGTGTGTGTGACACCAGGGAAGAAGACTGGTCTGTTGGTCAGGCCAGCAATCCATATTTGAAGGATCAGACAGATCTTATTGGCCATAAGCTAGAAGCATCTGGCAGGTCTTAGCTGTACAGGCAAGAACTAGTACAAACAAAGTCAGAAATGGGGGAGCTAACAAGTAGGAGACATTCTAGTAACCTTTGGGCCAAGGACAGAGGCCACTTACCTTCTGCCTTCTTTTTCACGTGTATGTGTGTGTGTTTATTCAAGAGGAAGAAGGGGCAGGAATAGGCCTTGAAGTAGAAGGGGACATGGAAGAAGGTTCAGGTGTGGCCATGTGTACTCAAGGTTAAATGGATCCCTGAGATGAAACGGAGCACTTGTCCTGATATTTGGCTCGAATGCCCCATATCCAGAGCTAGGTAGTTTGCAATTGTTTAGACCCACTCATGTGTCCACAGAGCACAGACCCAGGGAGAAAATTTACAGTGATTACTCAGCAATGGTTGAAGCTATGTAGAAAGTCAATCTGAACAATTCAAGGAAAATGAAAATCCACTTTGTGATCTAAATTATTCATATTTGTTGCTTACACTGAACTGAAATCCTGGGTAATTATTATTTCTCCTGTTTACACTATGTGATACAATCCCAGGGGGTTGAAATCAAATTTGTTTTAATGTGAAAGCATCCATTTATTCATTCCTCCATTTAACAAACATCCGCGACAAGCTTAACTCATCACGGTGCATACGTGGCCTTTAGCACATCGTTATCTGCATCTCCTGCGATTATGTGAACTCCTAAAGGCAGTGGCTTGTCTTCTTTCAGTACTAAACAATATTCTGGGAGGTAGTGCTCCTGCTCAGAGAGATTCAAAACAGTGCAAAGAGTGTTAATCCATCATTTCACATCCTAAAGGCTGTTGTCTTGGTTTACTTTGAAAAGGTTAAAAGGAACTCTCCATTGGGGTTTTAATTATGCAACTCCTGCCAGATTTACACATAGGAAAGAAGAACATATTTTAAAGTCATTCTCAAATGGCAGCTTGATATAAACAGAAACATTTTTGCTTCCCTTTATTAGGTTGGTTGGCAGCGTATTTTAGCAATAAAGCTATAGATGGGATGGTGTAGGTATGAGAGTTGTCACTTTTGGCACTGCATAATTTAGCTTGCTGCTTTCAGAATTAGACACACTTAATTATTCAGCCACAAGATTAGTAACAAGTCCTAACTTTTCCCTTCTTTTTAACATGGACTTTTTTTTTTTTTTTTAATGTTTTTGCTACAAAGGAAACTAAGACGTTATAAGACTGAAATGTCACTACCGCATTTTCATTCTGCTTTTTTTCTAACATGTATGTACTCCAGCTGGAAAGGCTCTGATAGGTGGAGTGAAATCTGCTACCCAGACAAGGAGCACCTTTTCTCACTTATTTCTCTCATCAACTGTTTTTTTTAATTGAAAAGATGATGCTATGACAACTTTGTAGGACCTTTAGAAAAAGACAGTGTTAGATCTGAAGCTCCTGCTGAAGAGCAGGAAAT
Organism: Cabassous unicinctus; assembly: GCA_029593785.1. Classification (NCBI taxonomy): domain Eukaryota; kingdom Metazoa; phylum Chordata; class Mammalia; order Cingulata; family Chlamyphoridae; genus Cabassous; species Cabassous unicinctus. Next base: position 4,558 of record JAQZBX010080789.1, on the reverse strand, counting down.
GGATGTCTCATTCACTGTTCCAGCACATAGTTAACCCTCAATAACTATCTAGTGAATGAGAGAACGAGTCACTCATAATACCACTGCCCTAACAAATCTTTTCATTTCTGCAGGTTCCTCTGCCAGCCTCTGTCATTCCATTTTGTAGGGAAATAAAAGGGAACTAACTGATGTGTGCTGAGCCGCTTCCCTCTTGTTAACATTGCATCATCAGTGTAGTTTCCATGTTTTCACGCAGCCATCACATACCAGTGAATGTTATGTTATTTACTACCCCTATTTCTGGGTAGCTGGGTGGTTCCCATCTGGGGCCATTTTGACTAATGTCACAGGGATCATCTTCATGCAATGGCTTTTCCCTTCTTCTGTAATATCTCCTTGGGATGAATTCTCAGTGGTGAAATTATGGGGTCCAAGGATACAGCTTGTGGCCTTTTGTAGAGAGGGACTTTCAGATCTCTTCCAAGCTGAGACTGTGCCTCTACAGCCTGGTAGATTTGACAGTTGTCCAGCTAATTGCTCCATGAAAATGGGTCATAAATCCACATGGTTTTCTCCAGGATTGTGCTCATTCCCAGGGCCTGAGCTGCCTCCTATAAAGACTGGGCTTTCAATGTTTTAGCATCCCTTGCTTTAGCAAGAGCTGCTTCCTGGGAAGTTTTGGGTGAGTAGAGAAGGGCAGGAAGGAAAACAGATGGGAGCCGCTATCAGCCATGGAAGACTGAGGCTAGAAGGACACCAGTACCACCTTCTCTCCTGTCCCCTGGGTTCCTGAGGATGATCTGCCACCATTCCTGGGCCAGGCCAGCTGAGGGGGAACCCTTTTCCATTCAGTCCTGAATATGCCCAAGGGCCACAGCTTGGAACAGCTAAAATTGTGCAAATTGGAGCAAAGGTACACCCCTACAACATTCCAGCTGAATAACACCATAAAAATCTTCTAGAACTTTCTCCATTTAGATCCTTTTGTCACCAAAAATCAATATGCAGCCCAGTATAAAAAAACAGAAATAGAGCTGCTCTAACTGGTGAGGGCTTGAGCCCCGCTCCTTGGACTCCCCCACTGCCCAAAGGCTTCTCTGAGGAACCCTAGAACTTCTCCAAGACCAACCTAAAGAAAGCTAATTTAGCCACATTCCTTATTTTACACAAGGGGAACCCGAAGCTCAGAGAGGCGGGGAGATTGCCCAAGATCACACAGCAAGTCTGAGGGGCATTAGCTGAGAGCTGGAGCTCCCCCAGACCCAGCTCTTCTCTTCCTCCCTGTGCCAATTCTGAGTTCATTGACCTAAGGGCTTGAGCTCTCCCCCTGCTCTGGAGGAGTTTCCTGAATACGGAACACCTATGAGTGTCCGTCAGTCAGTCTGTCTGTCTGTCTGTCTGTCTCTCTCTCTCTCTCTCTCTCTCTCTCACACACACACACACACACACACACACACATACTCACACAGCCCCAAGTTGTGGGACAAGTACAGAACCAGCCCCAGCCATGGTTCTGAGCAGACAGACACCTGGCTTCCCAGCAGGGGTGAGCGCTAAGCTGTACTTAAAGGAGAAAAGAGAAGGTCTTGTAGAGAGGAGGCTGAGGGCAACTGAGGAGCAGCAGAGTAAACAGAACAACTTGACAGTGTCCTCCAGGTGAAAATGCCAGCTTCATCTGAAGGTGGTGGCAGTTGCATTAGGTCCACACTTGAAGACAGGATTTTGGTAAATGCCCCACCCCCATCAGTAGAGTGGGGCCCCCTTGCCTGTGCTTTACTGCCTCGGATTCAGAGCAGCTGAGAGCGAGCAAAGGGCCATCAGCCTGTCCTTCTGGCCACCTCCCCCGCAAGTCTTCCCAAGTCATTGGTCCTCTCCTCGCATCTGCCCAGCTCCACTGGCCTTCCCAGGATCCAGATCTAGGGCAGGGGCTGCCAGCCAGTAAGCCAGAAGGTGTGTGGAGCTCAGGTGGGTACACTGAGCGCACTGAGTGGCAGGATTTCTATGTAGGGGCCTTAGGGGCAGCAAGCTGTGGGGGGCGGGGGTTAGAGGGGCAGTGCAGGGCCTTGAAAATATGGGTGCAAAGTGTTTTCCATGGGATTGAGAAAAGCCATATCGTAGTACAGGTGAGGTGTTGGAGAGTAAAGGGGTAACTGAAGCCCCTCTACCCCACCCCAAGCCAGCCCTTGGTTACCACCACTGCTGTCTGTAAGGCTCTGGCCTCAAGAACTTCTGCCGGGTCTGGTTCTTTCTCAGTGGAATCTAGGTCTCCTCGCCAAGTGGCCAGTGACTATAGAGGAGGAAGTTTCTGGATCCTGTCTGCGAGCGTCACCTCTTCCCTGGGCTTTGGCAACCCCCAGCTCAAGGCTAAGCTCCCAACTCATTACAGGTCAGAGGTGACTATTGTGCTTGGGCTGTGTGAAGGATTGAGCTCTGGTGGATCTGCTTCCCCCAGATCCTAAAGGATCCTCCAGGTGACCCAGGGGTGGAGTTTCCAGAATCCTGTAGCTTCAAGTTTTACAATGCCTGGGTACAGTGCCTTTATATCCACAGTAACAGAGATTGGAGAGCAGGGAGGCAGGTTTGCACAGAGCAGTGCTTCTTAAACCGTAGTGTGCACCTGGGGATCTGGTTTCCATGCAGGTTTCTGCTCAGGAGGTCTGCCCATGGTGATGGTCCACAGATGTCCCTGGGAATAGCAAAGGGGTGGGGAAGCCCAGGGAATTAGGGAGGGCCAACGGCCGGGAGTCCAGACCCAGCTCTACCACTCACTGGCTGCATGGCCTTGGGCAGGACATGTCACCACCCTGTGCCTCTCTTTCTCCATTCCTGAAGGATCCAGTGCCTTGGGTCCCTCAGGTCCCTTCTGGCTCTGATGTTCTCAGGTCTGGGAGGGCCATTTGCTCAGTCCTCCCGTGCAGTCTAGTGTGGACTCTGGACACAGCCTGCCATGGTTCCCATCTTGATTCTACCACTTACAAGCACTGTGCTCTGGTAGGCTGATGAACTTCTCTGTGCCTTAGTTTCCTCCCCTGTAAGAGGAGTCTAATGACAATCCTTGCCTCAGGGGTAAGCCGTGCCTGGTGCATCGGAAGCCCTCACGAAGCATCAGCCTCTCAGAGCTGGGCAGACCCTGTTGGCGACAGTGCTGCCTCTCTGTGCTGGAGGGAGAGTGAGGCACTTCTCATCCCCGCAGCTCACCCAGCCACACTGCCCTGCTCTGGGGCATCTGGGGCACTCTGGTTGGCCACCGTGTCTCAGGCTGTCACTGTCCTGTGCTTTGACATAACTGGCTGCTGGGGATGGGGTGGGGGGTGGGGTGCTTTTTAAAATGCATTTTCTTTGGGTGCTCAACTGCAAATGTTTCCCACAGGGATTTGATCTTTGAAAGTAACATTTGGTGAATAACTGAATAGCCATTGAGCAGTGGTTAGCCTGGTGTGCTCGGTATTTCTCTCTCCCCTTCCCCAGCCCAAAAGCAGAGCCCAGGCCGGTGCCGAGAGGGACACCGGAAGCGAAGCGCACCCCTGCGCACCCTCCTTGTTTGCCAGTGGAGCTGAGGCCTCAGAGGAGCCAGATCCTGGCCGAGGCCAGGCCCCACTGCTCTTCTCTGAGGATCTCCAGGTGGGGCTGGAGGGACTGGTGGGAGGAGGCCTCTGGCACTTGGCTCTGCAGCCAAGAGCCCCATTGTGGTTGTGGTGGGAGCCAGATTGCTGTTGCAGGCCCCAGGCCCGAGCAGCCCCCTGCACCCTTCACCCTGGGGCTACCACAGCTCCCCTGAGGGCTGGAGAAAGCTCCAGGGGCCCTATTCCTGGCTGAGGCCTCCTGAGGCTGGAAGGAGCTCAGGCAAGAGGAGGCTGCAGGATCTACCAGCGTCTGCCCTCTCTAGACTCTCCACCAGCCAGGGCCTTTGTTCTGGAGAGTTGGGGATAATGGAAGCATCACCGGTCTCATTGATCAATGCCCCATATGTTGCCATGCTTGCCAATTCATTGTGTTTTCATCCATGTTTACTCAGGAACCTCCCAAGAAACCTGAGGAGATGGTGTTATTCCATTTCACAGATGAAGAAATGGGCTCAGAGATGTTAAGGGACCTGTCTGGGGTCACACAGCAAGTCAGGAGGTGGCAGGCTAGAGAATTTAGGGCTCCTGTCTGCCCAGCATCATGTCCGTTGCCCCTGAGCTGTATATAAGCACAGAGTGGGAAGAATCACAGCCCAGACTGGGGTCCACTGGGTAGTGGAGAATCAGGAGGTTTCAGTAAGGGCTGAAGCACAGTTTAGGGACTGTGTTAGTATACATGCATACATACCTACGTGCATATATACATGCATACATAAGTACATACATATATGCATACATACATACATGGGGGGAGTGGATGAGGCTCAAGTGGTTAAGTGCCTTCTTCCCACATACGAGGTCCTGGGTTCAATTCCTGGTGCCTCCTTAAAGAAAAACAAAAAAATGAGCAAAACAAAGGAAAAAACCAACTCAGGGGAGCCAATATGGCTAAGTGGCTGAACACCAGCTTCCCACATATGAGGTCCCCTGGTTTAATCCCCGGCCCCCGGTAC
>JAQZBX010080788.1:0-13768 GCA_029593785.1 Cabassous unicinctus | reverse complement strand
ATGGGATAGGGAAATTTTCTACCATTATTTCTTCAAATATTCCTCTGCCACTTTTTGCTTCTTTTCTCCTCTGGAACACCCATGACTCATATGTGTGCATGACTCTTACTATCATTTATTTCCCTGGGGCTCTATTCAATTGTTTTCATTCTGTTCTTTATCTGTTTTTTTTTGTTTGTTTGTTTGTTTGTTTCTTTTTCTGTATGTTCACTTTTGGAAGCCATGTCTTCAAGCTCATTGACCCTTTCTTCTGGCTCCTGAAATCTGCTGTTATATGCCTCCAGCATATTTTTAATTTCATTTATTTTGCTTTCATTTCCATAAGATCTGCTATTTTTCTACATATGCTTTCAAAGTTTTTTTTGTGCTTGCCCAATGTCTTCTTAATATCCTTAATCTCTTTAGTCATCTCATTGAATTTATTAAGGAGATTGGTTTGAACATCTATGATTTGTTCTCTCAACTCCTTTTTGTCATCTGGCTTATCTTTTTCCTTTGATGGGCCATATCTTCCTGTTTATTGCTGTGGATTGTAATTTTTTTTTGTTGGTGTCTTGGCATCTGGCTCACTAGATGTACTTATGCTGGCTGCAGTTTCTTCCTTGAGTTTAGGGCTTTCTTGCCTTTCTCCCTTGTTGGTTGTATATGCTGAGGATGTAGTTGGTACTGTAATCTGTGGAAGCTGAAGCTGCCTGTATTGCCCCAGAAACTGATGAAGTGTCTCCCACCTTTCTCCTCTGCCAGGGGTAGGGGCAGAACCACAGCATTCAGTCCAAGACCATCTGTAGTTGACTAGAGAGACTGATGAAGCTTCATATCCTTCTTTCCCTGCCTGGGGCAGGGATGGAGCTGCAAGTGTGGGCAGCAAACTAAGCCATGCAGGTCAAAACTGACTGCAGTTGCTTGGGTTGACTGATGTAGCAACAGCACCCCCTGCCAGGTGTGGGGATAGACCCACCATGGTGCCCAAGAAACTAGTCCATGCAGGCCAAAAGCTCCTACATTTGCCCAGAGAGGCTGGAGCTGGTCGCCCCAGCTCCTCTCTGCCAGAGGTGGGGCTGGAGCCTAGGCTAGGGCTGCAATCCAACCTGGTGGAAAATCACAGTGATTTTCAATCAGCCCTGCTTCCTCTCATGTCAGGGGCAGAGTTAAAATGGTGGGTACCAGTCTTTTTCCAACTTGGGCAGATTCAAATGTTAGCTGTTCTTAGGATTATACTTTAGCCAGCTGAATTTACTAATCAGTAGCTGAGGTCGGTACCTGACTGTCTCTTCTTCCCCTGTTTTTGGGAAATGGAGTTTTCAACTCCAGCCATGGAATAGATCCTGCAGTAGCTTACACCACCAGTGGAGATTGGGCACCAGCCTCTGCAGCATGGCGTGCTCTAATCATGAATCTTCGCTGCAGATGGGCATTCTTCTCCTTCCAAACAGGTTCTCTCAATAGCTCTGGATGATTACTAACTGCCCTGTAGGAGGAGCTAACTCTTGGATCTCTGTACTTTGCCACCATCTTGCCCCTCCTCAGGCTCATTTCACCTGTTTGTTCTTTACATGGCTATGAAAAAAAATTTAAACTACAGTTGTGGTTAGCAATATATATCTATTGGACAGCATTGCTATACACTATTTTGACATATTAGTTCTTGTATCAGTTTGTCATACTGGTTTTAGCACTCTAATTCTAATTATTCTATAGGGTAATTTCTCCTTCTCTACTCATCCTTTCATAAGCTATTTATAAATTTTAATTTCTCAATTTCCTCAAAACTTTGGGTGGCAATTTTCATTGCATATGAATTGAATTTGTGGGATAATTGAGAATAAATGATACCTTTAGTTGTTTGGTTATATTCATGAATGACATCTGTCTCTCCTTTTAAAATGTATTTCTTTTATATTCTTTTGTACTTTAAATTTTTTCTCCACCTAGGTTATTTTATAATTATATATGTGCACACACACACACACACAAAGATATGCCTTTGCAACTGTGACTGATATATTTCCCATTATATTTTCTCTTGTTTATTTTGGCAATAATGGTGTCTTTACATATTTTAGTTGATCTTCTATCCTATAAACCAGTTAACCCTCTTACTAGTTACAAGAGTTTATTCCATGCATTTTTTTAAATATACCTTCCGCAGATAATTTTTTCTCCAATGATTCTTGGAATTATTAATTCTTATCATTCAATATTAGCACAGATCTTCAATATTATATTATATTATATTATATTATATTGTGATAATGGGTGTTCTTATCTTGTTCACAATTCTGATGAAAATTCCACCAAACTTTCTCCAGTAATTTTAGTGTATGTTTTTTAATTTAGTTTTTTGTTTGTTTTTATAATAGCTGCTTAAAAGGTAAAGAAAGCTCCAAATAGTTGCTTTTCAAGTAAAGAAATCTCCATTCTATTTCTTATATTCTGATCATTTTTAACTTAAATAAGTATTTTCAAATGCTTTTCTGGGGACATCTATTGATATATGTATGTGGAGTTTTTGTGTTTTTTCCTCCTTCAATATGGTGATCAATTTTTCATTTTAAACCATCCTTGAAATCCTGGAATAAGTAATGTATAATGTCAAAATATATAGATAGATTTGGCTGGCTGATATTTAAGATATTTTGTCCCTGTGTTCTTTATTGTGTTGCTCTATAATTTTACATTCCTATACTGTACTCTTCTAGTTTTGTTTTGTTTTGTTTTTTGGAGGTACCAGGCATGGAGATTGAACCCAGGACCTTGTATATGAGTAGCTGGCACTCAACCACTGAGCTACACTGACTCCCCCCATTCTGGTTTTGAAAATAAATTTATAAAATAACTTAATCTCTCTTCCTCCCTTTTAATTCTACTTTTCTGTGTTTCTTGCTCTTTTACATATTTTACATTTTATTTTCTAATCTTCTTGTAAAAATTGTAAATTCTACATATGCTATATTCCTTGAAAACTTTATAGAACTTACCTGCAAAACTACTTGGACTTAGAATTTCTCTTAGCTTTGTTTTTTGATTTTTGGTTTTCTTCCAAGGGGATTCTTTCATTCCATTTCAATTTCTTAACTGGTTTCCAAGTCACATATTCTATTTCAATAATTTCTATTTTGTCAAATATCTTACTGCATCTTTTTTCCAAGAAATTCCTTCATTTCAGAATTTCTTCCATTACATTTGTTTTCAAACAAATTTACTAGCATATTGTTATTTAACACAGAATGAGGGCTTACTTCTAACTTTTCTATCCAGAATTTGTGACCTTACTTTCCCAATTCATCCACCTTGAGGGCAACACCATTTTCTAACTTGTTTTTCCACAAATGTGCCTTTTCCAAATTTACACAAATATGGAGAGGATGACCATGTATCTTGGCTGGCCTGGGACAGTCTCAATTTACATCCAATAGTATTAGTCAGCCAAAGGGGTGCTGATGTAAAGCACTAGAAATTGGTTGGCTTTTATAAAAGGTACTTATTTGGGGTAAAAGCTAACTGATATGAGGCCCTACAGTCCACCTCAATGTTGTTTTCTCACCAAAGTCAGTTGCCATGTATTGAAGCAAGATGGTGGGAGATCTCTGTGAGGGTTCAGCCTTCCTCTCTCTCAGCTATGGGCTGGCATAAGGCTTGTTTCTTTCCAGGCTCAGCTGTAAACTATCAGGCAAATGACTCATCTCTCTTCTCTGGGGCTGCAGGATCAAAGTTCTTTCCTCTGCTGTGTCTATGGAGCTCTCTCTCTCTTCTGTGAGTGCCAATTTTTATCAGCCCATCAAGGAAGCAGGGACTCAACTCTAAGTCATGCCCTACTGACATGGTCAAATCAAAGCCCTAATCTTAACAAGTAATTTAATTAAAACATGTCAGCTCAATCTAATGCATTCAAAGGTTATCACACCCAGAGGATAGATTAGTTTACAAACATAATCTCTCCTTTTGGGGATTCACAAAAATATTCTCAAACTGCCACATTACACCCTCTGAATCCCCAAAAAACATCACAATATTCAAAAAACCTTAAATCAGTAACAATGCTAAGTACAAAAATCACATCACAATCAGTTTGTAGAAATACAGTTTGTCTTCAGGTACAGTCCCCTCTGGCTGTAGACCTGTGAAACCCACAAAACAATTTATCTGCTTCCAATATACAAAGGGAATGACAATTGATAAACATTTGCATTACCACAAGGATAATCTGGAAGGGAAACATGTGTCACTGGTCCCCAACAGTTCCAAAAACCTGCAGGGCATATTCCATTAGGTTTCAAAGTCTGAGAGTCATTCTTAAGACAATACTTTCTTCTCATCCTTGGGACCTCGTGGGAGCCCACCCTTTCCACAGGTCTGCCCAATAGCCATTTTCTTGGTTCTACCCTCATCAAGCATCTGGTTGGCAACCAAGTTCCGGAACTGACCTTCCAAGAACATTGAGGTAATGGCCACACTTTACTCAATCTCTGCGGTAGAGTCTCAACCCCCTTAGTACAGTGAGGTGGTGGCAACATTCTCTCTAATCCCTGGCATAAAGGCCCAATCTCCTCAGAACAATGAGGTGGTGACCTGGCCTTCCCTAATCTATGGAGAAATGGTCCCACCCTTGTTAGAGCAATGGGGTGACAACCTCACTCTCCCCAACCCTTGGGGAATGTGCTCTAATTTTTCTGTAGCCTGGGGTGGCAAAAGTCTACTTGAAAAATGGGCTTGAACATCGACCCTCTTCAAATGCCAGGGCAAACTTACCATCTCTGTACACATGGGTGGGATTCTTATCTCAGCCCAAGGAGATGTCTTAATGTCAGACCTCAGATTCTATGGCTTTCCTCTTAAAGCCATTTTCCCTTTCATCTCTTCCCTGCATGTCTCTTTTAGTCCAGGCTGACAGTAGTTTTGTTCATACAGATATCACAAAAATTTGTTTGTTTAGCATACAGGAGGCAGGGATCCAAGCCATCAGACCCTAAGACCTTACACAAGTCTTTCCTGGATAACTGCATTTTCAATCATGACTTACAAGTTCTAAGTTTAGTTAATTCCTCAAATGGTGCATTATCATCTGAGGGCTTTATTTCCAGAGGCTTAGAATTTCTGGAATCATTTTCTGTTTTCTTTGTGCCCAACAATTCAATTACCAGCTTATCTCTTTTGTCTAGCATTTTGCTATAAGCTGCAAGGAGAAGCCAAGCTGCATTCTCTGAGTTTACTTTAGAAAGCCCTTCAGCTAAATGTCCAGACTCACCATTTTCAAATTCTGCCTTTCATATAACATCAAGAGTCAATCCTGCTAAGTTCTCTGCAACCTTAAAACACAGATCACCTTTCCTCCAGTTTGCAGTAATACTTTCATCATTATCAGAAATAATTTTAGGCTCCAAATTCCTATCAACAGTCTTGTCAAAGCAGTCTAGGCCTTTTCCATCAAGTATCTCATAAATCCTCCAATTTACCTATTTATAAAACCATTCCAGCATTTTTGGTAATTGTATCTGACTTTACCCCACTCTCGGTACCAAATTCCGTATTAGTCAGCCAAAGGGGTGCTGATGAAAGGGGAACCAGAAATCAGTTGAATTTTTATAAAGGGTATTTATTTGGGGTAAAAGCTTACAGTTACAGGGCCTTAAAGAGTCCACCTCAAGCTTGCTTTCTCACCAAAATTAGTTGCCATATGTTGAAGCAAGATAGCAGGCGATCTCTGTGAGGGTTCAGCCTTCCTCTCTCTCAGCTGCAGGCTGGCATAGGGCTTCTTTCTAGGCTCAGGTGCAAACTATCAGGAAAATTGTTTGTCTCTCTTCCTGGGGAAGCAGGATCAAAGTTCTCACCTCTGCTGTGTCTTTTTCTGTGTATCTACTTCTCTTTCTGTCTCCTTGATTGAGTGTCCATTTATATAGCTCACAAAGTGGGTGGGGACTCAAATGGAGTCACCCTAATGAAGAGGTGGAATCAAAGCCCTAATATTAACATAATGTGATCAAAGACATCTCAGCTGAATCTAATACAATCAAAGGGTATCAAGTCAAGAGGAAACGGACCACTTTATAAACATAATCAATATCTCTTTTTTCGAATTCATAAATAATATCAAACTGTCACAGCCAGGGTAATTTTCTTCAATTTTTTATTTCTTTAAGCATTATTTTTTTTAATTAAAGAAGTTTTAGATTACATAAATGTTACATCAAAAATATAGGGGATTCCCGTATACTTTACCCCCTCCTCCTCCCACACTTTTCCCCATTAATACTACTTTCATTAATGTGGTACATTTGTTCCAATTGATGAACACATATTGAAGCATTGCTACTAACCATGGTCAATGGTTTACATTATGGCTTACATTTTGCACTACACACTCTTATAGGTTTTGACAAAATGTATAATGGTCTGTATCTGTCAATGCAAAATCATTCAGAACAATTCCAATGTCCTAAAAGTGCCCTATGTTCCATCTATTGTTCCCTCCACCTCTCTTCTGAACCTATGGTAACCAGTAAGTTTTCAGTTTTTGAAGAATAAGGTTCATAGTTGCATGCATTAATATTGAGGGCATGCATATTAGTCAGTTTTCTTTTATTAGGCACTGCCTATTTTCTCAAGATATTCTTGCCCCTCTAATTAGAAATTTAAGAGGACACCCTGGGATGGAAATTTAATATTTTCTTGTTTATTGTGCGGGTCTCCAACTACGGAGATAACACCCTATGACAAGATGTACACTTTCATATTCCATAGAAGCATGCCCCTCATGTGCCATAGCTCACATATTTCCCCACCCCTGACAACCTGCACCAGTAACCCTCCCAGCCTTATGTGCCAAAAGAATATTTCCACCCTTTAGTTTTAACCACAGACCTATAAATTCCCAGAGTTCTCCTGTTCCTTCCTTCAACCCTTCCTCCAGTTTGATGAATAGTCTAACCCAACTACACCCTATTTGCAATGACATTTCGGCACCATCCACCCCACCCATAGCCACTTCCAAACCTCCGCCTTCCACCTTATCATGGGTTTTGCCCATATTGAGCATCAGCTCACCACACTGTACTTCCTTTCTGTCGCCTGATAATCTATCTTCCAGACTCTAGCTCTGTGAGTCTGCTCATTTTCTTTAGGTCATATCAGTGAGGTCATGTAATATTTGTCCTTCAGTGCCTGGCTTACTTCACGCAACATAAGGTCTTCAAGATTCACCCATGTTGCCCTGTGTGTCAATACTTCATTCTTTCTTTCAGCTGAGTAATATTCTATTGTATATATATACCACAATTTGCTTATCCATTCATCTGTTGATGGGCACTTAGGTTGCTTCCAACTTTGGCAATCGTAAATAATGCAGCTATGAACATTGGTGTGCATATATCTCTTTGTGTCACTGCTTTCAATTATTCTGGATATATACCCAGCAGTGGGATTGCTCAATCATATGGCAGTTCTATAGTTAGCTTTTTGAGGAACCACCAAACTTTCCTCCACAATGGCTCCACCATTCCACATTCCCACCAGCAGTGGATAAGTGTTCCCTTTCCTCTTCATCCTCCCCAACACACAATATCTCATTGTAGTTATTATTTGAATTTTTTTAATAGCTAGTGAAGTTGAGTATCTTTTCACTTGCTTTTTAGCCATTTGCATTTCTTCTCTGGAAAAGTGTCTATTCAAGTCTCTTGCAAATTCTTTAAATGGGTTCTTTGTCTTTTTATTTTTGAGATGTAGGATTTCTTTATATATGCTGGATATTTGGCCCTTGTCAGATAAATGGTTACCAAATATTTCCTCCCATTGAGTAGGTTGCCTTTTCACTTTCTTGACAAACTACTTTGAAATGCAAAATTTTTAACTTTGAGGGAGTCACATTTACATGTTTTTTCTTTCATTGTTCACACTTTGGGTGTAAAGTTAATGAAACCACTTCCTACTACAAGATCTCATACATGCTTCCTTACATTATCTTCTAGGAGCTTTATGGTCTTGGTTCTTATATTAAGATCTTTGATTTATCTTGAATTAATCTTTGTATATGGTGTGAGATGGTGAGGCTTCATTCTTTTAGATAGGGATATCCTGATCTGCCAGCACCATTTTTTGAAGAGGCCATTCTCTCCAGGTGAATGAGCTTGGTGGCCTTGTCAAATATCAGTTGACCGTACATATGAGGATCTATACCAGAACTACAATTCAGTTCCATTGGTCAGTACATCTATCCTTGTGCCAATATGATGCAGTTTTGACCACTGTAACTTTTTAGTATGCTTTAAAGTCAGGTATCATAATTCCTCAAATTTTGTTTTTCTTGTTCAATATGTCTTTGGCTATTCGGAGCCCCTTGCCCTTTCAAATAAATTTCATAATTAGCTTTTCAAATTCAGTTAAAAATGCTGCTGTGATATTTATTGGGATTGCATTAAATCTGTAAATCAATTTGGGTAGGACAGACATCTTATTGATGTTTAATCTTCCAATCTATGTACATGGAATATTCTTCCATTTGTTTAGGTCTTCTTGATTTCTTTTTAAAATGTATAATTTTCTGTGTACAAGTCCTTTTCATCTTCAGTTAAGTTTATTCCTAGATATTTGATTCTTTTAGTTGCTTTTGTAAATGGAACTTGTTTTCTTAATTTCCTCCTCAGATGGCTCATTATTGGTGTACAGAAATGCTACTGATTTTTGTGTTTTGATCTTATATCTTGCCACTTTACTGAACTCATTAATCAGCTCCAGAAGCTTTGTTGCAGATTTTTCAGGGCTTTCTATGTGTAAGATCATGTCATCTGCCAATAGTGAAATTTTTACTTCTTCCTTTCCAATTTGGATGCCTTTTGTATCTTTTTCTTGCCTAAGTGCTTGAGCAAGTAATTCTAACACAATGTTAAATAAGAGCAGTGACAGTGGGCATTCTTGTTCTGTTCCAGATCTTAGAGGGAAAACTTTAGCATTTCACCATTGAATATGATGTTAGCTGAGGGTTTTTCATATATGACGTTTATCATGCTGAAGAAGTTTCCTTCTATTCCTATCTTTTGAAGTGTTTTTATCAAGAAAGGACACTGTGTTTTGTCAAATACTTTTTCTCCATCAATAGAGATGACCATGTGATTTTGTTACTTTTGATCTATTAATGTGGTGTATTACATTGATTGATTTTCTTATGTTGAACCTCCTTGCATAACAGGGATGAAACCCACTTGGTCATGGTGTATAATTCATTTGATGTGTTGTTGGATTCGAGTAGCAAGTATTTTGTTGAGGATTTTAGCATCTAGGTTCATTAGAGAGAGTGGTCTATAGCTTCCCTTTCTATGCCATCATAGAATGAGATAGGCAATTTTCCCTCCACTTCTATTTTTTGGAAGAGTTTAGGCAGGATTGGTGTTAGTTCTTTCTACAATGACTGGTAGAATTCCCCTGCAAAGCCATCTGTCCTGGGCTTTTCTTAGTTTGGAGCTTTTTGATGACTAATTCAATCTCATTGCTTGTGACTGGTCTGTTAAGTTCATCAATTTCTTCTTTCATCACTGTAGGTTGCTTGTGTGTTTCTAGAAAATTGTCCATATCATCTAAGTGATCCATCTTGTTGGCAAACAATTTTTCATACTACCCTCTTATGATACTCTTTATTTCTGTGGTATCAGTGGTGATATCACCTCTCTCATTTTTAATTTTATGTATTTGTATCTTCTCTCTCTTTTTCTTTGTTAGTCTACCTAAGAGTTTGTCAGTTTTATTAATCTTCTCAAAGAACCAGCTTTTGGTTTTGTAAATTTATTTCTAGTGTTTTTTCATTCTCAATTTCAATTAGTTATTTTCTAATCTTTGTTATTTCCTTCTTTCTGCTTGTTTAGTTTGTTTTGCTTTTTCTAGTCTCTCCAGGTATACAGTTAGGGCTGCATTTTTAGCTCTTTCTTCTTTTTTAATATAAGCATTTATGGCTGTAAATTTCCCTCTCAGCACTGCTTTTGCTGCATCCCATAGGTTTTGATATATGGTGCTATCATTTTCAGTCACTTCAAGGTAGTTACTGATTTTTTTTTGCAATTTCCCCCTTGATGCACTGATTATCTAAGAGTGTGTTGTTTAACTTCCATATCTTTGTGCTTATTCTGGTTTTCTGCCCCTTATTAATTTCCAGCTTCATTCCATTGTGGTCAGAGAAATTGCTTTGTATAATTTCAATATTTCTGAATTCACTGAGACTTGTTCTGTGACATAGCATGTGGCCTATAATAAAGAAAGGTCCATGTGCATGTGGGAAGAATGTATCTGGGGGAAATGTTCTGTATATGCTTATCAGGTCTAGATCGACTAAGGTATTATTCAAGGTCTCCATTTCTTTATTGACCTTCTGTCAAGATGTTCTGTCTAATGATGATAATGGTGTATTAAAGTTCCCCACTAAAATTTTAGAGGCATCTATTTCTCCACTTAGATGTTCCAATGTTTACCTTACATATTTTGTGGCAATCTGGTTAGGTGCATAAATATTCATGATTGTCCTTTCTTCTTGATAGATTACCCCTTTTATTGATGCATAGTGTCCTCCTTTGTCTCTTACAATACTTTTGCATTTAAAGACTATTTTGTCCAATATCAATATAACTACTCCCACCCTTCTGTGCTTATTATTGGCATGTAAAATCATTTTGCAATTGTTCACTTGCAACCTCCTTGCTTCCCTGGTTCTAAAGTGAGTTTCTTGTAGACAACATATAGATGGGTGATATTTCCTTGTCCATTCTGTCAATCTTTGTCTTTTGACCAAAGAGTTTAATCCATTAACATTCAATGTTATTACTGTCCAGGTAGAACTTACATTAGCCATATTTTCTTTAGGATCATGCAAGTCATATTTTGTTTTTATTTCTATTTTTATCTTTTTAGTTATTCTTACTAATAATCTTCCTTTCTAAACTCTCCTCCAACCGTCTCTCTCCTGATTTTTCCTTGTAACCTGCAGAACTCCCTTTAGTATTTCATGAAGGGCTGTTTTCTTGATGACAAACTCTCTTAATTTCTATTTTTCTGTGAATATTTTGAACTCTTCCTCATTTTTAATGCCACCTTTGTTGGATACAGAGTTCTTGGCTGGAAGCTTTTTTTTTGCTTTTAGCACCTTAACTATGTCATACCACTGCTTTCTCACCTTTATGGTTTCAGATGAGAAATCAGTGCTTAATCTTATTGAGCTTCCATTGTATGTAATGGATCTCTTTTATCTTGCTGCTTTCAGGATTCTCTTTGTCTTGAGTGTTTGACAATTTGATAAGAATGTGTCAAACAGGGGTAGGCCTGTTAGCATGGAGTGCACTGTGCTTCCAGGACATGTACATCCATGTCCCTCAAAAGAGTTGGGAAATTTTCAGCCAGTATTTCCTCCAACAGTTCTTCTGCTTCCTTTCCCTTCTCTTCTCTCTCTGGGATGCCTATAATGTGTACGTTTGTGCATTTCATGTTATCATTCAATTCTATGAGTCCCTGCTGAATTTTCTTCTATCTATTTTCTATCCTCTATACTATCTGTGTGATTTCAGATGTACTGTCTTCAATGTCTCTAATTCTTTCCTCTGCCTGTTCAAATCTGCTGTTATGTGCTTCCAGGATATTTTTTCTTTCTTGCATTGTGCCATTCATCATTGTATTAGTCAGCCAAAGGGGTGCTGATGCAAAATAACAGAAATCCATTGGCTTTTTAAAAAGGTATTTATTTGGGGTAGAAGCTTACAGTTACCAGGCCTTAAAGCGTAAGTTATTTCCCTTACCAAAGTCTACTGTCATGTGTTGGGGCAAGATGTCTGCTGATGTCTGCCAAGAGTTCAGGCTTCTTGGGTTCCTTCTTCCAGGGGCTCCATTTCTCTCTGCATTCAGCTTCTGTGCTCTCTCCACAAGGCCAGCTATAGACTATCAGGCGAACAGCTCTTTCTCTCTTCCCAGGGCCCTCTCTCCTTCCTCATGACCAAGCTCCTCTGTGTTCTTCTTCTGTGTGTTTACTTCCCAGGCTGCAGCTCAAAAACTCAGCATCAAAACTCCAAGTCACTCTCCTGCTCTGCTGTGTAGTTTTATACATCTTACTGATGTGGCCCAATCAAAGCCATAAACATAGTTTAATCATGCCCAGGTACAAACCATTTTACAAACATAATCCAAAATCTATTTTTGGAATTCATAAACAATTCAAACTGCCACAATCATCATCAGATCTGTTATCTTTTTATGTATGTTCATGATTTCTTATGTATGTTCCCCCAGTGTCTTCTTAATATCCTTTATCTCTTCCTTCACTTGTTTAAGTTGATTCATGATATTTGTTTGGATATCATTATACTGGTGTTCCACATTCTGCATCTCCTCCTGTTTTTAAGTTTTTTCTTTAGACTGTGCCATGTCTTCCTGTTTCTTGGTTGGCCTGTAATTTTTTTCTGGTATCTAGGCATTGGTTTAACTTGATGGGCTTATTCAGATGGTTAGCTTCTCTTTCTACTATAGGGTTTTATTTTGTTTTGTTTTCTGTTTAGGTTCCTCTTTGATACATGGTTCTACTTATCCTATATTCTTGTAGTTGTCCAAGTTTCTCTGAAAAAATATTAAGACCATAGAAAAGGAAAGTTACAAGAAGAGAAAAAGAATAATAGTAATAATGACAATAATAAAGACAGGAAAGGACATAAAAGTGACAGGGGTACAAATAAGTAATAAGAGTGAAAAATCATAAAAAATATAAATGCATAAGAATAGAAAAGGTGGAATAGAAAAATGAAGCAAGAAGCAAAATAGAATAAAACAAAAGACCAGAAAGATAAGAAAAGAAGAAAAAAATTGAAAGCCAAACAAAAGAAGGTAGAATGTAAGAAAAGCAATGGAAGAGGGGAAAATGAAATTTAAAAAAAAAAGAAATAAAGAAACTAAGGTGAAAAAGGAAGAAAAAGAAAAAAGAAACAAAGAAAGAGAAAAAAAATTCAACCCAGGGAAGCAGATGTGGCTTAAGTGGTTGAGCGCCCACCTCCCATGTAGGAAGTCCCAGGTTTGTTTTCCAGTGCCTCCTGAAAAAAACCAAAAACAAACAAGAAGCCAAACAAACAACTACTCAGGGAAGCCGATGTGGCTCAGTTGTCTGGGTCTTACTCCAAGCAGCCAGCCAATACTATCATCATTTTTCTCATCTCATTATAACTCATCTTATTTTTAATTTAGCATTTCTATCAGTTTTATCCCATTCTGAGCTTTAGCTTTATTAGTATCATGTCTCTTTTATTGCATAGCTTTTTCTCTCTTTTGTGCATGTCCTTTCTTAAATCAATCTTATTCAAGAGCCACTTGAGCCGCCACAAAAGTCTCTGTAGACTTCTGTTTCTTCCACACTTACATTATTGAGAGTATTGTCAGAATCATTTTCTGGGGTTCCTGTGAATTGACACAGCTAAATGAACGATCTAGAATCAGAAAATTGTAGAACTTTATAATCATCTGGGATCTGTGGCTCAAGTAGTTATTAAGAGGCTTTTCCTAAGTAGGACAGGTAATTGGTTTCATAACACAGAGTGGGCCCCAGACCTCCCAAGTCCCAATCTAATGCACTATGCTCTGCAATTTTGAAACAGAATTAGCCAGTGAGGTTTTTATCCTTTGGTCTCTGGAATATGAGGCTAGTCCATACCACTGATGAACGATTGCTCTGGATTTGAAGATCTAGGAGACAAATCAGACCCTGTATTAGTACTCTGGTAGTTATCTGAAAATATATTAAATGCATCAATATAACATTGCTAAC
>JAQZBX010080787.1:0-13766 GCA_029593785.1 Cabassous unicinctus | reverse complement strand
ATTACATAAAAGTTACATAAAAAATATAGGGGATTCCCATATACACCACGCCCTCCCTCTCTCATATTTTTCCCTATTAATAACATCTTACATGAGTGCAGTACATTACAATTGATGAACAAATATTGAAGCATTGCTACTAACCATGGTCTATAGTTTACATTATGGTTTACACTTTGCATTGCACACTTAACATTTTAAACAAAATGTGCAATGGTCTGTATCCATCATTGCAATATCAGGCAGAACAATTCCAATGTTCTAAAACATGCTCCATGTTACACCTATTCTTCCCTCTCCCTCCCCTCAGAACCTCTGGTGACCACTGTCTTTGTATCTATGTTACAAGTTCTTCCATTACTAGAATAATAATAAGTCTACTTTAGTCCATAGTTAGCATTCTCCCCTTATGCTTGTTCATTCCTCAATCTTGAGGATTTGGGGATGTGCTAGAAACTATAAATTTTTATTTACCATAGTACAACATCTCTCTCCAGAGACTCAAAATCAGAGGAGTGCGAACATAATAATCCAAATATAAGCCAATTCCTTTCCCTGTGGGCCATTATTTCCTTTGAATTGAAAGGCCAATTGACATATTAAATGTTGGAAGCCCACAGCCTGCCATGCACCTGACTGCAAAATCATATGTGAACTGTACGGCAGGAAAGAAATAACGGCCGAGAAAAATATTCTGCAATTTCAGGTGAAGGAAAGTTTATCCACAACACCGATGACCATTTTTCTAAGTTTTCAATTTATCGAAGGAAAATCCTAAATATCCATAAGCATAAAATCTGATGAGCCCAGGATCTCTTTACATCCTTTTCATGGACATTTTTTCAAGGTTCTATTTAGTTCTAAGTATTCTATGCACATTCAGCTGTATCTTTTTAAAAATTCCAAGTTACATTCCAATAATGCCACTTTTGGGGGAGGAACCTACATCCATGGAAGGAAGCAAATATGAACGTGACTTTCAGAAAAAAAGGAAACACACCCACACGAACACTTTTTTGTGGGGACATTTAGAGAGGGCACCCAAATCCCACAACAGCTTTCTTTGAATTAGAAAGTTCTCTCTGAAGACTCACAAACAAAAGGCAGAACGGCCACCATTCTTTCGGAATTTGATAAGACACCACTAATACTGGGTTTCAAACTCAGTCAAGCACATGTGAACATAAGCAGTCCAATGACATTGTTGTCCCTTCTCAAGGGCGCTGTCCTCTGTGGCTACCAAGAGCTCCATCAGAGCTGCCCATTCAGGCGGATCCTGACCAAAGTCACTGGGACGGGGTCATGTGGACAGAGTACCCAAATCCTAATCTCTCCTTCAAGTCACCAAAGCCATCAGGCAGTCCACTGAGGCAGCCAGCTGCTCATGGGTTTCCATTCATCTGAAAGATGGGGAGAATAATTACAGTAAACACAGCAGCCATTTCCACTTAAACATCCACTAGATTAAAAAAAAAAAAAGAAGCATCAGTCATATTCCTATATTCTACAGTTTAAGCTCACAGAGGAGTTATTGTTGTTCTTTCTGGATAATTCTCTCAACTCACTTTCAACCAACTCTTCTTTGAAGGTATTTTGTTATTCACACTGTTAATTTACAATGGCTCTTTCTTGGTCTTTGGTTGTTTTTCTCTCCTAGAACTTTTTTTTAAAACAGAGGCAATTTTCAAAGCCTCTCATTATGATAATGAGAGGTTTCTTCCCTCTTCTATTCCCTGGATCCTCCTGGGGGTTGTTTTGCTGTTTCTCTATCTCCATCTTTCTCTCTTCTAGCAGAAGCTTTCCGGAAGTGTCAGCGATCCTTGGTCCTGCATCCACTTAAATGTGAGACACCAGAAAACCTGGAGGGGAGGTTTGGAGGCTGGAGGTGCAAGTTTCTGACCCAGAGTGGGCTTGAGGGTAACTCCTTCTATGAAGCCAACTTTCAATCTAGGTTCCCGGGTTCTCCCCAGACAGCCCTGTCAACTTCTTCAGAAATCAGCCTGAGGGATAAACATCTGGTTTCTAGTCCTTGCTGGTGCCATTGGGGTGGGGGTGATGGTGACAGGGGTCTGGGAACTGGTCTGACTACAGCTGTTCCATCAACCCGGGACTCCCACCCATGGGTTATTCAGAGCCCCGCGCCTTGGGGGCTTCTCAGGCTGTCTCCTGAGCCGCACTCCCCGAGTATTTTCTGAGGAGCAGCTGCCTCCACGATGCCTTAGCTGTCACCATGTCTTCATCAAGCTTTCAGGCTGCCAGAAGCAATTTGAAATTTCCTTTCTGTGCCGGTCCCCCATCGATTCTTTGTGCTGTTGGTTTAATGTGTTTTTTATTCCTTTATTACCATTTATGATGGGGTCTCTGGAGGAAAAAGAGATAAATAACATTCCATCTGCTGAAACATCTTCTAGCTCACAAGAGAACTAGGCCTTTATAACAAGACGTTAAGCAGCATCCTTTGACTTTTTTGGAAAATATTTTTTAACACTGACTTTGCTAAAGCAAAGAGGAGGCCACAGTGAATCTTGAATGGAAGCATTTTATAATGGAAGCTTATTACGAAGAAGAAAAGACAAGAGCGTTGTTTGCCTTGAAGATTTTTAAAGGAAAGGATCTACATTAATTTTTCCCTACACATTATAGATATACATAAACTGCAGCATACATAGTAAAAACCAGGTTGAGAAAGTGATAGGGCATAGTCTGTCATAATAATAATATTAGCTCATTAGTAAACATTTATTACATGCTAAACACTATCATATTAAGAAGGTTATAATTATTTTCTCATGTAATCTTCATAACTACCCACTGAAGTAGATACCATTAGAAGTAACACAAGACCCCATAAGTTAATTTCAATAAACAACAACTCTCCTATTCCCCTTCCCAATACCTACAGGAAAACTCTATACCATGCATGAAGTATAAAGTAGCAAAACACCTTTCTTTTTAAGGTTCTGTTTAAATACTGACCAACGTTTTAATGATAATGGCATAAATATCCAATATTCTGATTATGTAAATTATTCTGAGTTTCACACCATTATTTTCCCTCTTTTACCTAATGTCATCACTATGAGAAGTCTCTGCCATTTGCCTCTAACAATTCTTAATGCCTTCATTAAATCCTATTCGACAGAACAGAATATTTATTTTTTTACAACCATACCAATATACAATTAAAAGAGTCCTGAAAGGTTTTTGAATTTCAGCTTTTCCTCCTACAATCTATATAGTTAAGTACTAAGAAAACTTTTTACTTCGGGTGGTGCTGTTACAACCTTGTAAAAAGGGAAATATTCTTTTGTAATGCAAACAATCATTCCTTCTTCAATGCAGTTAAATTTTATGTAGCATATTAAGTTTTCTTTCAGCAGAACATTCATAAAATGTCCAAGACTAATGCCTTAATTATAATCTAAAAAATTCTTACAATCCAAAATTAACTTTCAACAAACCAAAGCTATAAACATCAGGCCAGGGATATAAAATCGTATTGTAATATTTTATTAATTTGAAAAGTTATTGTAATTCCTTCCAGAGTATGATGACACTTTTTAGCCTTCTAATCTACATTTGTCCCTCCCGAGCTTCGGTACCAAGGCTAATTTTTGCCTTCATGATCACATCTTAAAACATGTGCAAACTGGCACCAAAATAATAAAAGATTATTTTATAGAAAATAATCCCTCATGTAAACTACTATGGGAATGATTCATTTTTAGCTCCTATTCCCATTTCTTCACATTATTACAAAATTGATCGCTTATTACAGAGTAGTAAAATGCAACCTCCCTGGGTAAACTCCCTGGTTAAAAGATGCAATAACAATCTTAACATAATAATATATAATGTGTAAAAAAATCACTATTCCAGAGGGCCTCTCTGATTTTTTTTATGAAAGCAAGCTCATTAGCAAATAGATGATATGCAATGTTTATATCAACATGAATATTTACACACACATTTATCTATTTGTTTTTTAATTTACCCTAGGATCCTTCTGTAGTTCCCATTGTTCAGATTTCTTCCACATCTAAACCAAACGTTTGTTCTTTACAAAAACATACAGAAACAAAACAGCATAACTGAAATCATCCTACAACTCAGAATCCAGACCAGCTTTCTACACACCTATACTCCAAAATCTGTCTCAAGCAGCTGCTTTACAACTGTACTTTCCATCAATTCAGTTATTCCTGCAATTTCCAGAAGCCACGCCTTACTGAAAATGAATTTATTTTAATAAGCTCTTATTTTATTTTGCCTATTTAAATAAAGCAAGTCGTTCGGTACATATCTCTTTGCAGGAAGGTATTCCTGAGTGGAAGGGATTCCTGAGTGGATTTTTGTGACTTGCATACTTTTTTTTTTTTTACCAATTCCTTAGAAAGGCACACAGGGCCACCTGGCAGGAGCAGAAAGAGCACATCCACAGGAGCAAAGCAGAGGGCAAGCGGCTCTGGCTGAAGGAACCTCCTCTACCTCCCCAGAAGCCACCCTTGTCCAGACTTTGGTCCCGGTCCAGCTAAATTGTACCCTTCAATTTTCTCTTTGCTCAGTAAACAGAACCTGCCCCTGCTCTCACCTCCCGTTTTCTACTCCTAATTTTGCCTGCCCCCTACCCCATCTGAAAGCAGAGCAACTAGAATTATCACAGCAGCATAGAGAAAACACACAGAACCAAACTCTTTTTTTTTTTAAAGCCTCCCCTGACCTCTTTTCTCTGGCAAGTTAATACCCTCTTTCTCTGCTACCTGCCATAGCCAAGCACATGCCCAGAAGAGTCTTAAAAATGGACATAACTCTCCACTCAGCCAGGAGCCAACTCATTCAATTTCCTCTCCAACAATCAAGCCACTGAGCTGCACTTGCTAATGTCTTCAAGGACATCCGAGTTCCCAAATCAAAATGCTCAGGCCTCATTTTCCGGTGTGACATGTCTGGCAACTTCCTCCTTTAAATCAGTTCTTCAATAGTCTTCCTGAACCCCAAACCTGGATTTTTTTTCGTTCCCTCTCTTTTCTAGCTATGTCTTTTTGTTCTCCTTTAATTCCTTCTCTACTAAAACTTCTAGTTATCCAATGTTACTTCTAATTTGGTCCTGGGCTGGCTCTCTTTTCTTCTCACTTTAAGGTCTTGACATGAGTAATTTTATCCACTCTCATGACTTTAAACATCAATCGATATCAACACCTGTCAACTTCTCTCTGCAGACCAGACCTCTGTTCCGGGCCTCAGAATTATATATGCATTTTTCTTTTTTCTACATTTATCTATCTATTTATTTATTTATTTATTTTTAATTTAGCCCTCCCCCCACCCCCAGATGGTTCTCTTTGTCTGTCTGCTGATTATTAGCTCACCTTCTCCAGGAGGCACCGGGAACCGAACCCGGGACCTCTCACATGGGAGATGAATGCCCAAAGGCCTGAGCCACACCTGCTTCCTGCGGGCTATGGGATCTGTTGGCCTGTGGCATCTGCTCGTTTCGGCGCCTGCTCATTGCGGCAGATTGCGGCTTCTAGCTCTCATTGCAGCGGGTGCGGGCATCTAGCTTTCGTTGTGGCAGGTGTGGGAATCTGCTTGTCTTCTTTAGGAGTCACTGGGACCCGAACCCAGGACCTTCCGTATGGTAGGCAGATGTCCAACTGGTTGAGCCACATCTGCTTCCCTTCACTTTTCTGCTTCACCAATCTCCATGGGTTTCTCCAAGGCAACTCAAACCTGTCATCTCCAAAACTGAGCTTTTCTCTTCCCATTTCCCCAAACCTGTGCCTCCCCTCAAATCTTCACAAACCAATGAAAGGCATCACATCTTCTTAGCTACATAAATCACAAACGTGGATACACGGTCACCAGATCTCATCATTTACAACTCTGTGTCAAACCCAGGTGTTTCCATTTCTACAGCACTGTGCCACGTGAAGTTGCAGCCTGCTGTCACCCAGACAACTGCACACACCTCCTAAGTGGCCTTCAAGTTTCCACATTGGCTCATCAAAGACTGTTCAACCCAGAGAATTAGAATGACATATTTTAAATTCAGCCTTAAATTTGAAAAGATTTCAACTATACTGAAGAGCAGTATAGCTATATAACAGACATCTAAGACTATCACGCTTATCACCCAGATTTAATAGATATTAGCATTTTGTCATCAGATCTTCAGATTTCTTTTCTTTATTTTGGCAAGTGTACCTCAGGGGTGCTGTTGTGAACTTTTTATTTTTTTTTTTATTTGAGAAGTTATTAGTCAAAACAATCATGCATACCATACAGAGTTCCCGTATATCACACCACCACCACCACCTTACATTGTTGCGACACATTTGTTACACATGATGAAAGAGTATCATCACAATATTACTCTATCTATAGTCCAGAGCTTACATTTGGTGTGTTTTCCCACTAACACCACGTATTAGTATTGTATTTTTGTTATAGTTCATGAGAGAATGTTCTCATATTTGTACCGTTAACCACAGTCCATCAACTCAGTCCATTTCAAAATATTTTTGTTACTCCAAAAGAAAAAATCCCATCAGATTTCTTTTTAAGAAAAAAAATATATATACCTGTAGCTGAAACTCTGTGCCTCTGTCCTTTTTCCCTCCTTCCCTCCCCAGATCTCTAGAGAAGATCTCTAGCCTGCTATTACTATATGTAATCCCCATGCATATTTATATAAGCACATATGCATAAATGGTAGGAAGTATCATTTTTTAATTTTAGATGATAAAGAGTAAATAGCCCTTTGTAAATGATTTGCTAAGCATTACGTTTTAAGATTTCATCCACAACTATATGTTGCCTAGGTATATGCAGGTATGCATATACTACATATATGTACATGCCTATATGTATGTGTATGTAGATGTGTGTGTGAGTGTGTGTAAAAATTAGTTTGATGACTTCAACTGCTAGACAGTGTTCTACTTATATTAGAACTAACCCACAGTTTAACGGTTCACCTACTGGTGGAAGTCAGTTTGTTGCTGTTCATTCACTCTCTCATTTGCTGTTACAGTGTATATTTTGCACCTGTTCATCCATGCATTCATTTGATCACCAATTATTTCGTAAATGTTAGTAAATTTAGCAAATGTCTACCATGTGGCCACCCCTGTTCCACATGCTGGGGATGCAAAAGCTAAAAAACTGTAGGAACACACTGCTGGCATGGAGTTTACATTCTTACAGGAGGACACAGCCAATACAAAAATAATTATGAGTAAAATATATAGTACTTTTGTTGGTGATACTTGATTTGGAGAAAATAAAGCAGTGGAGGGGAATGGGAATGCAGTTTTAGAAGGAAAAGAAGACCAATGATCAAAGGTCCAAAGGAACCAAAGGAGTGAACGGTGCATATATCTGGAGAAGAGACCCAAACAGAGAGATCTGAAAATGCAGTGATTCTTATGCAGGACTCTGCCTGGCATGTGCAAAGGGACCAGTGTGGTGGGAGTGGGGTGAGGAAGGAGGAATGTAGCAGGCAGGAGGCCAGAGCCCTGAGGGGAGGGCAGACCCTACTACAGGGATGGATGGATGGCTGCTTTCCCACATTTATCTTATAAGGAGGGAAACCCACAAGGTGGAAGGATCCCCCCACCTAAATGCCTACTCACGTTGCAGGCTCAGCATAGATACGTGAGACAAGGGGATGGGGGACTCTTAGACCCCATGCTATGACTGCCTTCTTGTGAACCCCTGTTCTATGCCCATTTCCCTTTCCTCCAATGAAGACTACTTTCTTCATCTGTAATATGTGATATTGTAGAATTCACCTAGAACCCTAATGTGTGACAGCGCAGATGCAGATGGAGCCCAGCTTGCATTATAGAATTATCTAGCTCCTCAGCTAGATAATTTTATCACAGGCTGATAAAAATATTCCAAGGAGGAAATGATCGAGTGTCAAAAAGCTGCAGATGGGGCAAGTAAGACAAGGACTGAGCCTAGGCCCTTACATTTTGTACGTCTCTCCATCCCTGCCATATTTTATATTCTCGGACTCTTTCATTTTTACCCATCTCAGGCATATGAAACTGTTTTTCACTTTAGTTTAGACAAAGAATCATTATATTATGGCCACTCCGGCTTTCTAGTCTGTTGACTTCTTATTCACACTCTTTCTACAGCATTATCGTTAAATTTTTAAAAAGTATTGATTTGTAGGTGCTCTTCACATATTTTAGATATCAATTCATTGTTAGATATAATACAGTTCTTGATGTTATAGTGTTGAGCATGAGCCTCTTACTCAGTTTGCCCCATCCCAGCTCAGTTGTCACTTCCTCCCTGGTCTCCCTTTACCTCCGTGACTTAATGTTTTCATTCTCTGCCACTGTCCCAAACCTGTTTTCTTCAGAGACTTAACATAAATTATCATTATATGTTTGTGTTTGTTAATGACAGCCCCCACCTGACTGTCAACTCCCTGAGGCTAGGGACCATCTCTCCATTGCCCTCAATTCTGCACACCCCCATCCTAGACCATCTGGCACAAAGCAAGTATTTAATAAAATTTTGTCACAGGAAGAAAGGACTGACGGATTAGATGGTTTTATAGATTGTATCTGTCTGACTAACCTCTTGATAGGACAGTATTTGCTAAATTCAGATTAAGAACCACTGTAACCATAAATACTTGTCACACAGACCTTTCAGTACAATACGGTTTAACTCAATAGCACAACACAAGCATTCAAAAATATACTGCATACTGTCATTTCTTTTTGTTTTCTTTTTTAATTACCTGGCTAGTAACTGCTTACATATGAGGTAAATTTCATGTAAAATTTTAGTCTCAGCATACATCATCCAGACAGCCAGGGATCCATCCATTTAATTGGAGTGGCATTTAACATCTTGTGAGATAGAAAAGCACTTAATATTTCTCTGGGAATTCTCCCGTGTGAGTAAAAACTACCAGCCTACAAGGCAATACCAATTCCATTCATTTCAGACAAAGCAGCCCCCAGAGATTAAAGAAATACAAGATACTACACAACAACACGTTTATCCCCAAAGGACTGACTTCTTTCTCTGAAGTTCCCAAGAACTCTTAGTATTAGAAACAAGCACAAATTCCAAAGAAAAGGCACAGAAATAGAAACTGTTTGTGACATTCTCCAGGTAATACCCATATTACTCCGCATCATATCTTTTAGAGCCTTGTAGATAAATGGCCTCTAAAACTCTTAGAAGAAATTTAAAACCTTATCGCTATTCACTAGTTAGATTTTTATCCAACACAATATGGAATGTCTCTCACTCTTGCACATTTTTTCCAACTCCTCTCCAGCTGCCAATATCTCCCCTTTATAGATATTTCTGCTATTTGCTTTCAACATTTTCCTGCTTTTAAGAATACACTTCCAAAGAGTCAGTCCCTTTTTTTTCCTTCCACTGTGAAAAATTTCTTATATAGGTCTTTTATTAGCTCACTCTGCAGAGAAACTGCCAAGACTGAATTGACGTATCATACAGCTCCAGGACTTCAAGTTCAGTGGAATAAACTTGCTTGTTAAAGATTTCATTCTCCTAAGTATTTCTTTTTCTCTCTCTCTTTCTGCTTTACTAGGAAAGTAAAGTTACTTTCTTTGCTGAAGCCAAGTAGCTTCCATTCAAATTTTTCCCAAAGCTCCCCTTAGGTACCTGTTTGTAAAAAAAAAAAAAAAAAGAAGAGTCAAGCTTGCATAAAATTTACATTCAGATGGCCTTTGCACATATCTGATTAAATGAGTCAGCCTGTTTTCAACAGTTTCCATGTTACCATTTTATTATTATTATCCTGAAGTTTTTCTTCAGGCAGGAAGAAAAGAAGAAAAACACTTGTAGAAAACGGAAAAAATGATTATGAACAAATCATCAGACAACTCTTTCAGGCTGTACCTTCAAAAGGGCATAAAAATAGTCCTGGCTTAACCTTGTACCCACTGAGAAAGCCACACAACATAGGACAAGAGAGGCTCCAAGCCTCCAAGCCGGAATACCAGCTCCAACCACACTAACTGTGTGACATTAGAAATGTCACAGAATCCCTCTAGATGTGTCTTCCTCATCTGCAAAATGAGTTTAATAGCAGCACTCACCTGTAGGATTTTAGGAGAACTAAGTGCAATAACCCATAACCCATGACCCATGACACAGTGCTTGGTAAGGAGGAGAAGGTGGAGGGGAAGGGGGCGGGGAATATACTATACCATGGGGGTTGGGGGTGGGAAAATAACCATTCCCATCCTGATGAGCTGTTGTCAGGAAACAAACCAATGTTAAAAGCCAATCAACGAGCTGCAAATGCAGACGTTACATTTTTAAATTTCAAAACTAAAATGAAACCGTTATCAAAATCCAATAATGCCTTGAAATATAGACAGAAGCAGAATTAAATTTTAAATTAATTACATCATTAGAGTTTTCACTTGCTTGACGACTACAAGCACACTCACCTCACGAAGGCAATCTGTGCAATGCATTTCTGCCACCTCTCCCCCTCCCCACCCATGCACAGCCGGTCATCTCGACTCTCTGAGCTGTGCAGCTTGGTATTCTCATTCTGGAAGGCTGAATCCATCCTAAATGAGACTGGCAGGTCAGGTCAGGAATCGGTTTTGCTGTTCTTGGTGGCAAACCCAGCGTTCAGAGACCTTCATTCACAATAAATTTCAGTTTTCCCTTAACCAAATGAGCGCTAGATTTTTGCTTTAGAAAACCTTTAGGCAACCTGGAGAGAGCCTGGTGCTCACTGATTTCCCAACAGCCTGCCTCTTCAGAATGCTCTCCAGGGACCAGACCACAAATGTGCTCTGAACTTTCAGCTTCGACTCAGAGTCTTGCTCCAAACCCTGATCATGAAGCCAGCACTCACTGTCCTGAAGCACCCCCAAGGAGATGCTGGCGGGGAGAGGAGTTTGCACACGACTAGCATCCAACTCACACTTGGACTAGCCACCTCTTGCGCTGCTGGAATTTCACTTAACCAGACGTTTGTTGGCCAGGTCAATTACCAAGCCCCAGACAGGCCCATTCCTGAAGTCACCATTTAATCTGTTACGATATCCTCTAAAGGAAAGGTTCTTCACCTGGAGCCATGATAGAAAGGCTTCACGGAGTTCATGAGCCCACGAAACTGAAGACAAACTGTGAGTATGCGTATGCGTATGTGTTTAAGTACTCTTCCAAGGGGTCTCAAAGCATTTACCAGATTCTCCAAGGCTTCCGTGACTCCCAAAAGATTAAAAACCATTGCTCTAACACATAGAAGAAAATGATCATATTAAAATATGGCTACAAAGTCAGTCACTAGACTGCAAGTTCCTTACACACGACATGCTCCACCTTGTTCATCACTGTTTACCCCAGTGCCTAACACAGAGTATCCAATAAATGCTCCCCACCCAGCTTTCAGGGGCACTACTCTTATGAAAAGAGAAGCAATTTATCAAAATCTTTTCTCCAACACACCAAATATGAGACAACTACAATTCACTTGGAAAAACATCCAAGAGCTCTGCTATGTGCCAAATGTGAGGCCAAGCACTTTCACTCTATTATCTCACTTAGTGCTTCCAACAATCCAAAGAATTAGTTATTTTTATCCCCATTTTGCAAGCAAGATGTAAAGACATGAGGTAATGCCTATAATCAGAGAGAGTGATACACTAAAGAGCGTGTTTGCAAGGGATGGATTCCTTGGAACTTACATTACATGTTAACTATGTGTAAACTGTCCTTTTCAGAGGGGTCTCCAAATACATGTATTGCACAATTAAGGAAATAAAATAGAAACAAAACACAAGTTATTTCAGATATCCAAGACTTAAACACATTTACTCAATAAAATTTTAAACTCCAGATCAGATTTCTCAAATCTACTTTTTGTCTGCTTTAATATTTATCACTAAGCAAATTCAACAGTGCAGTGTATCTTTCTTTAATTTAAAATAAAAACGCTTGTTTACTCCACAAACTACATCACATGAAATGTTACTTTACCTTATAATGAAATGGAAAAAAATACAATACTTTGTGAAAATACGTGTTTGAAGATTACTTTCTTGCTAGGCACCAATCTAATTAGCATGCTAATTAAATTAATTATAGATGTATTTAAGTATACCTAATTGCAAGTGTCTCTGCATTGACTATCAACAATAACATGAAAAAGAAAATGGAAAGATTCTATCTCTAGGCATCCAACTTGAGAAATGACGTATTTATGATATGCAATGAAATTCCTCTTAACGAAAGTCAAGTTCAAGACCATGTGGAACGTGTTCTTCATGAAAAGAGGCATGATTCATACATCAGTAGGTCCAACTGCAAGCACCAATATTGCATAGGCATTTTGCAAGTCATGGACAAATTTAGTGACCTAACAGGCATGTCTGAATATAAAACATGGCCCCAGATATGGTTAAATTCATGTTTATGGATGCTAGTGAAATGCAAACTCACTTCTAACTACCTCCCAAAAAGAGTTCTGTAAAAATACTGAAACTCTGTCTCTGAAGTACTCAAAAACAGAACTTCTTCGCAAAGCAGAGACACTGGAAAATATGATCTTCAAAATAGGATTTCTTATCCAGCTATGGCAGATTCAAATCCTGTTCATCACTAAACTCTCCATATAAAGACATTATTATTGACCTGTAGGTTTTTTAAACCTGTTATTGTAAAACTACTATTGACTTGTAATTTTTTAAAAAATCATAACATATTTACATGTTTAAATTACAATAGTTACTAGCAACTTAAAATTACAGGGGTAGAGCCATATGCAGAAGACTGCATACATTAACTATTGTCTGCAAATTGGAGAATAATCCCACCAGCTGATCTTACTCTTTCACTCATTTCTTCTCTTAGGAGTGCTCTGGTCTGAGTACTCTACATGGCAAAACCCACAGGTTACATTCTCATCTGCTAAATCCAAGGGCAAGGGCTACAACAGAGCAGGACTGGCTGGTGCCAGGATACAACTACTTGGAAGCAGGCTGGACAGGTACCAAGAGCCAGGTGAGGCCAGAGTTCCACAGTACAAGACAACACAGAAAATAATAAGTAGATAAGATGACCAATGGTCTCACTATTGCCAAATCCAGTTGTCAGTTACCAATCTTATACTTATTTGACACTATCAACAACATTTGATATGCCTGACCACCCTTTCCTTCTTGAAGTACACTCCTCACTTGGCTTCTGAGCCACTATGTTCTCTTGGGACTCTTCCTACTTCACCAGACATCACGGTTCAGTCTCCTTCGCTGTCCCTTCTCATGGGTTCAACTTTTGAACATTAGAGTGTCCCAGGGCACAGTCCTATGATTGTACAGAACCTACACTCACTCCCTGATTCCATCCTGTCTCGTGGTTTCAAATACGATCTACATGCTGACAACATCTAACTGTATCTCTAGCCAGGACCAATGCTCTGAACTCCAGGCACAAATATACAGCTGCCACCTCGAACATTTTCACCAGCATCTCAACACGTCAAAAGACAAACTACTGATTTCTAACCCCAACATGCCCTTCCCACAGAATTGCTCAGCTCTGCAAATAATTCTGCCCTTCCAGCTGCTCGGGCTAAAGGTTTTGCAGTCTACCTTGACTCCAGCATACTCTTTCGCCCATTCTCTCTCTCTTGCACACACGCAAACACACACTCAAATCTAATCCAACAGTAAATCTTGTCAATTCTACTTCAAAATACATCCAGAATACCCAATCCATTTTCTCTCTCTCTCTCTCTC
>JAQZBX010080786.1:0-13769 GCA_029593785.1 Cabassous unicinctus | reverse complement strand
GCTTTTTTTTTTTCCTTCCTGTATCTGGAAAGCAGGACTCTATCTCAATTCTGTTTCTCACATATCATTTTATGTACTTAAAAAAAAATCTCTGTTAACTTATATGAATTTGACAAATGGATTTAGCAGATGAACAGATGGATTTAAAATAAAACAGATGGACCTCTATTTTGTTAGGTGAGGTGATCTATATCCATTTTATCAAGTTTCAAGGATGTTAGAATATGAGGCTCAAATGATACACAGAGAATTAGAAAAATATTGATGGTATCATGCCATAAACTAAATGGACCTTAACGTTTTATTAAATTTGAACTATATATTTGGAGTACTTGAAAAAGTCTTATTTGTAAGACATATAAAAGTATAAGCAAAGATTCCTAAGCACTTGGTATTTTCAAAATCACTCTTAAATTATGTGCAAACAAGATTAGGTTCTATTGCCTTAATTTTCAACTTTAAAGATATGTGATCTTTGGGAGGATGTGGGGTGCTTTAGAAGCATAAAATTATGGAGCTTTGCTTATTAGAAAATAGAGATCAAAATAGAAGTGCGTTATTGAAAAGCAAGCAATAGCAAAGCTAGCATTGCAACCCAGGTCCAGTGAGTTATCATTGAGTCTTTGCTCTTTCCTGATATCCATAGCATTAGTTGTAGTTAAAAAGCCCTGAATCTCAGCAGAGTTGCAGCCAACATCTACTCTCCAGTTCTTTGGACTCACCTAAGACAACTAACAAAAGGATGATGATGGACAACGCCCATTCCAAAAAACAGAGAGTATCTACAACTGCCAGCAAGACAGTTCCACCCATCTGCCCCATGGAATCTAAGACCCCTCTTAATCGGAAGCAGAATGGGCATCACCATCCCCAAATCCTCAAGACTAAAGAATGAATAAACAGAAGGAAGGAATGCAACTATGGAATAAAGTAGACTAAATATTACTCTAATAATGGAAGAACTTATAACACTGATATAAGGGCAGTGGTCACCAGAGGTTCTGAGGGTAGGGAGAGAGAAGAATAGGTATAACATGGGGCATTTTTGGGACATTGTAATAAAGATATAGACTGTTATACATTTTACTAAAACCTATAAAATTGTGCGGTGCAAAGTGTAAGCCATAATGTAAACTATAGAAAATGGTTAGTAGCAATGCTTCAATATGTGTTTATCAATTGTAACAAATGTACCACACTAATGAAAGATGCTGTTAATGGGAAAAAGTGTGGGAGGGGGAGAGGATGGGGTAAATGGGAATCCTCTATATTTTTGATGTAACATTTACATAATCTAAAGCTTCCTTAAAAATAATATAAAACAAAATAAATACCACTTCCTTTAACAATATATTTGTATGAACCTGGATTTTCTTCATATACTTCAACAAAACCAAATATCATAACAATTGAATGCAGAAGCAGATATCCTGCTCTTTTATTAAACAAGATATTAAAGGGATTTTCAAAAATTTAAAGACTGCCACTCTTCTCACTGGCTTTTCTTTTGGAAATATAGTTATTTTCATAAAAATTCGCTATTTATGTTTTTAAAAAGATGGCAACAATTTGGGATGGAATGAACAATACCTGTGGGCACTTGAGTACTAAAATGTCAGTTTCCCTACCCTCTTCTCCACTTACATGGCATATCAAAACATTGTCTCTCCAAGCTTGCTTTGCATTTCTTCTGTTATTTTGACAAACTTTCAAGCTATTTTTAAGTAATTACAATGTCGCTATCTAAAATATAAAACTAATTTGAGCACTTGAAACTCAAATTTTGAAAGTGTGCCAAATAGGTAGCACTTAAAGATTTGCCACAATAATATTTTTCACCATTTATATTTAATTTATTAAGATATTTGAAGTATTGGAAAGTTATAGTGAGTGTAGTTTTTACCAGCGCCATCAAGTTTGGTTTTCCTTTTTCCTATTATTTTGAGAACTTGTTTTTAAGATAATAATAATGAATCCACCTGAAAAAAATAATATTAACAACCCAAACTCAATTTCAAAAGTGTTCCAAGGCTTTTCAATGTGTGTGACAATCTGATATTCTTTTATGAATCCCAGAAAATCATGTTCTTGGAACTAATCCATTCCTGTGGGTGTGGGGATCTTTGATTGCATTAAATTCAGTTAAGGGATCTTTTGATTAGATCATTTGGTTAGACTACTTTAGGGCCTTTGTGCCTTGTCAATGAGGTATAACTGGTATTTTTGCATGGGTGGACTTAGCAAGCTTAAACAATAGTCAAAGCTCAAAGATTTGCCACAATAAGATTTCTCACAATCAATGTTTAATTTAGGATTAAGACTTTGGAGATCACAAAGAATACAGTTTTCTTCATTCCATTGAATAGGACCTATAATCAATTGGTGAAAATTTCATCATTTGCCCATACCTAACTGCATTGGAGACAGGCCAATATAATCTTGATGTACTAAAGAAGCAGCAGAGATAGCAAAAAGCATGGAGCAGTCTCCGCCACATCAGTTTTGAACACAGCCCCAGGAGCAGTTTGGCCTAGGATCATTTAGTCTCCTCTGCTATTTTTTTTTTTTTAAACAAAAGGATAGAACCTATGTTTGGGCCAGGAGTCTAGTGTTTTATTTTCCCAGGCTGCTCAAAACAAATACCATGAAATGGTTTGACTTGAGCAAAGGGAATTTATTTGCTTACAGTTACAGTTAGGGAAAATGTCCAATTCAAGGCATCATCAAAGTGCTGCTTTCCTCCCAAAGCTGGCTGCCAGTGATCTTTGGCTCATCTGCCACATGGCAAGGCACATGGTGGTATCTCCTGGTCTCTCTCTTCTCTCCAGGGTTTTGTTGATTTCAGATTCTTGCTTCTGTGACTTTCTTTCTGCCTGAATTCCATTCTCTTATAAACGGCTCCAGTAAGAGGAGTTACACCATTCAGACTGAGGTGCATCACACCTTAAATGAAGTAGCCTCATTAAATGTCCTACTTACAATGGGTCCACACCCACAGGAATGTATTAAATTCAAGAACATGTTTTTCTGGGGTACACAGTGCTTCAAACCACCTCACCTAGCTTTCCCTAAGGATCTCTATAATTTAATAAGCACATAGTACAGTTCAGCAGCTCTCAATGTCCAAAGGCTACATATCATATAAAGAAGCCCATTGGAAAAATCATCTTCATTGTATTTGAACAGTAACTATAAACCTAGAAACAACAATTGTTAAATTTTAATATATTATTTCACTAGCCTGTTGGAATAAAATGATAAGTTGTTAACAATAAAACAAATTTGATTTTGTCAAAGAGGGAGAAATGTTAACTAGAACTTTACATACTCATATACATTGCAGGCTAACATTTGCCTGAATCTAATACAACAGAAATATGCTATTTATAAAACCCATAGTCAAGGTCCTATTCCCACTTTGGTCTCTAGTAATCTAATATCTGTATTTCCAGTGCTCAGATATGATTGCATGAGTGAATGTTTTAATAATCTTTTTTCATTGCAAACAAATATAGGATGTTTACATAATTTGAAACTAAAATAAATCCCAACCAAAATGCTATTAAGTGAAAACTATGGCAATTTTTTTTTAAGTTTAATAAATATTATTCACATAGAATGTCTCAGCTTCTCTGAAAGTTATTGTACTTACTACATGTCAAGGAGCCAGGGAACATTTCAAGACCCCAAATAGAGACATTCATTACAGACTTAAGCTAACAATTCAGAAAAATTAAGTTGAATCTATTAAATGTTTGACAACTCACATTGAATCATAATACTTGAACCTGAAAAGAAAATTCCACCTAGGAAAACAACTTGGTAGCACTGAATTTTAGCATTGATTCCAAGGACAATTCCCTCCATAAATCAAAATTCCACAATAAAATATACACAAAGCAAAAATAGATAGACACCTTTGCAGAAAGCAAAACAACCAACACTCTGTCAATGTTCGCATTTTCAATATGTCTTTCAAAGAACTGAATTTTGCTTCTATCCAGTAAATGAATTTTTCCTTCTAAAGCTGTTCCATCTCACATATGTTGCCCGATTTCATTACCAGGACTACCCAAATAGAAAAGCTAGGTGGTCACATATTTAATGTTATTTGAGATTTGATTTTGAAAGACACTGTCCTCAAAATAAATTCTCCATCTTCCTTCCAGAGTCTCTGAATTGCATTATATCAGATGCACCCTTCATTTATAGTCATAATGCTTCAAAAATCACTGTTCAAATCTAATTAACAAAAAAGGGGATTTTGGATATTAATATTGTTGTATCTCTTTAGGTTAGTTTCTACAATTTACAGAATTAATGTTAACTAAAATTTGAATTGCCCTTAAAGAATGGTATCTGGCCATACAAATACATGGCATGAATTTTTTTTTTAATTAGGTGATTTTTGAAAGAATCTTTACTTTATGGAAGACTTTTATAAAGCTTTCTTGGCCCTTATAGATCAAATAGGTAAGGTTAATTTAAGGAATTTGCATACCATATTATTATATTTGATTTAATCTACCAATCAAACTTTGTACCCTACAAATAGAATATTGCAATACTACATCAGTCAGCTATTATGGCCTAAGAACCAGTACAAAATCTCAGTGCCATGTAACAATAAACACATTTCTTGTGTGTCTTCAAGACAGCCAGAGCCATTCTACTGATCTCAGCTGTTCTCACTTCATACCTCCCTATGTTGCTTGAGGGTTCCTAAATGGAGGCTGAGATTGACTGAGTCGGGTTTGTTTCACATGTCTCTCATTATCCTTGGACTCATGGGCTAACCTCCTTGAAGCTTTTTCTCATACCACTAACAAGCACAAGAGGTAAGTGGAAATACATGTTAACTTTCAAAACTGTCAAAACTGGCTCACTGTCATATCCACCCACATTCCAAGCCTGAACCCAAATTCAAGAGAAGCGTGTATATTCTACCCAATTTGATACAAAGCAAGTTACATGACCAAGCTCAACATCAGTGGGAGTAGGGAAGTAAACTCGTCCAACGAGGGTGCATGTTAGACATAGGAGAAGGAGTGAATATCCTTAAAAAGTATTAGTTCAAACAC
Organism: Cabassous unicinctus; assembly: GCA_029593785.1. Taxonomy (NCBI): domain Eukaryota; kingdom Metazoa; phylum Chordata; class Mammalia; order Cingulata; family Chlamyphoridae; genus Cabassous; species Cabassous unicinctus. The sequence continues at coordinate 8,688 of JAQZBX010080786.1, read as the reverse complement.
CTTTTAAGCATCCAAGAAGCAGTCATAAAAATTAATTATGAACTTGGCAACAAAGTGAATTTCAATTCTTAAGAAAGAAATTTTGCAGGCTACTTTTTCTGACTACAAGTGATAAAATTGGACACAATTCACAAAAATTTATACTAAAAAAGCTAAGGCCTACAGAAGTCCATTACTGATTGTCTGTGGAAAGCAAGGGACTAACAATTTCAGAAGATCACTAGGTTACTGGGAAGTTGTCAGGTGTCAAAAGAATATGATTTGTTCAGATTGAAAAATATCAGCACTTGGAGAAATGTTTACCTGAGCTATCTAAATCTGGGAGGATGGTGTTTTTCCCATCACAAGAGGGGTAAAACCACGATGGTCCAAATGATAAATTTTCCAATGTAGGACTGAAGATCAGAGATGGTCTATAATAAAGTTTCTTTGGTCTAAAGCAAAACAAAATAAATATAGTGAGGTTTCCATAAGCTAAATTAATTCAATTTTGAATCTTCCTTTATTTAAATTATTAAAGTGCCCTTTCCATTTAAATGAAATTTATGAGTCCAAGGGGCAGTATTTTTTAGCTTTGTCTAACTTAGTTTGGAATTTTGCTTATTCTTGAAATCCAAGACTGGAAGCATTTGTGTGGGGTTTTTAAACATTTACTTTGTGAGCTCTAAGACAAGGAAATAACTGGCTATTTTTTCTCATGGTTCAATCGTTGTCATCAGCAGCCTGTTTTGGGACCCAATAATTATTTTGAATAATAGAAATGACTGGACACTATTCTGACAGAAACAGGCTAGAAGCTCATCAAACCTATTTTTCCTTTTCTTGGGGAATAGTTGTTCTACGTATTTTAGTCTCCCTCGTAATTAGGTGTGTCCAGTGATGGTTCTAGTATTTAAGATATTGGCAAAGTGATGTTTGCTAGTTCTAGAACTGGCCCTTAAACTTCTCCCAACTAAGAGCCTCTTTAGCTCTTGTTCTCCTTGCCTCTGCTGGCCAAGTCTGGTCAATTTATTTTTACACTTCTATTTCTTGGTTATAATACAGGCAGAGCTGAGTGGGTCAGCCACTGAATATCGGTGTTCCCAAGAGCACTAAGCTTTCGCACTGATTGAGGACCCCTCTGGTTGCAAGGGAAATTAAAAAGATTCCAGTTGAGTCTGAAAGGGAGACTTAGGATGTATCTCAGAGCTCTGGCCGCACCAGAGGAGCAAGACATCGTGACTATGCCTTTCGCTCTGGCCTCTGCTCCTCTCTGAAGGATTAGTCCATTCCCTCTCATTGCAAGGCCTTTCCTAATGCAGAGATTACGTGACGATAGGTTCTTCTCGCTGCTCTCTCCCTGACACTTTCAACTAGAAGCTGCTTTTATAAAGACAGTTATTTCAGCTAAATATGAAACGCAGTATTATTCCTTCTACCTACCTAGGCTCTTCTTGAGTGCTTAAGGGAACGATATAACCTTCTAAGAGGATTACTTTGAAATTCTTGACAGTAAAAAAAAAAAAATCTTATGTAACTTTTTAAATTACTATGCTGTTTATGGTTTTTTTTATATGCCTAATAATCGAGGCAAAAGATACTGAGTTTCCTTCTCACAGTGTGCTAGTGACAGTAGTAAAAGGAATTTTACAATATGTTTTTAATTACTGCAAGTGATATGTCTACATAACTGAACAATCTAAGTAGAAATAGCAGTCTAATGATTTCTTGTTTCCAGCAGAAGTTTTAGACTCAATAAATTGCTCATTCCACTGAGATTTTGCTGAACAAAAGTGTTTTGTTCCATCACAACCCTTTCTCTGAGTTTATGTAATAGGCACAATATTCTAGTGTGGATTTTACGCAATGTTAAATCTCTCTCTCTCTCTCTCTCTCTCTCTCTTTCTCTCTTCTCTTCATTTTTCCTCTCAGCCTAGAAGATATTTTTTCCATTTTTTAATATAAAAGTCAATGCAAAGAAAGAATAATGAAAACTCAAAACTGTTAAAAAACATAATTTCCAAAAAGGTATCTAGTTTTTCCTCATATATCTTTTTCTTCATATTGTTGGATAGTGGTAATGGTACAGGAATTTTGTTCAAATCGTTATATCCACTCTTCTCTCAACTAACTTACCAACTTGATTTCAATTATTCTCTAGTTGAAAGATTTTTTTTCCATTTTCATCATACTCTAAACTCATCACTAGCACTTCAAACAGAACCCAGTTTTGAACACAGTATATAAGTTGCTTAGAAGATATTTCTGGCATATTTTATAGACCAGTATGCTAGCAAAAAATAATTTCATGTTCTGTGAAAGATCACTTAATAGTGCTAAAAAAATAGCTTAATATACATGGTACAGTTTGGATAATGTCTCTGAAATCTCAAAGAATAAAGCTATGGCACAGGCTATGATTGCAAAGCATGGGTAATCTTTCTAACCATATCAGAGGCTTAGAGTAGCAACATCCGATCTCATTTATTGAGGATCTACCAATTCAAATTCATCTCCAACTATCTCTAAGTATCATCTCTTTTTACAAGGCATGCTCTAAAATGCTTGTTTTATAGATGAAGATCTGAGAGAACATGTAACTTCCTCAAAGTCATAGAGATAATAAGCTGTTTGGCCAAGATTCAAACTCAGTTTCTGTCCTTTCCCCATCGTACCATGGAGAATATCTGACAGAAAGTGCAATGATAAGATGGACGATAGCTTAGCTGGAGCAATGCTGTTTATTTGACTGTACATAGACTTCTTTCATAGAAGCATGTGCAAAGTATATTTTTCTTTTAAAAAGCTTCAATTACCATATATTGTGGGTTTAAGTCAAACCAGCGTATAAAATAGCCTGCATTTTTCTGTATAAACATTTGGGTTTTGATTTAATGTATAGGTTTACTCATCCAGCTGCTACTCTAAGCAATTGAAACCCTGGGGCAGAGATCAGGAGAGCTCCCAGTAAGTTGCTCATTAACTGTTAACAAGAACCCGAGAGATAGGTAGAGGTCTGGGTTGAAGGCATAACTAGATTTCACTTGGCTTCTTAATACTATAGAAAGACTTGGAAAGGACCTTAAGGATCACTTTATCTGATTCCCTTATTTTGGAAAGAAAATTCAAGCATAAAAGGTAGAGTACTATGCTCACAACCACATTTTAAGTTTCGTAGCAAAGCTGGTCTCGCAACTCCAAAAGGAGTTTTATTTTTGTTCTCCAATGAGATATCTCTATCTGGATACTTAGAAAACGGCTTATTATTTTATGTGAATTACTTCGTTTTAGACTGTATTTTATGACAAGTGAGAGCTGTATGAGTTAGAAAAGGGAGATACTGCAGCTGTGGGCATGATGAACAGCTCTGAATTTGTGTGTACGTGTGTTTTTATTATTTTTGTTACAACCCTTAGCATTTTTTCACAAAAGAATCATGAAGTTCTGGTATTTTCAATGACTGATTGTTGGGAAGTCTGAGATAGCATCACTCGGAGACTTTTTGCAAGAGTTGGATTCTTACAGATGTTCTTCTTTGTGATATGGCTGCTTTAATGCTGGGATTGGCAGGTTTAACCCTGAATGGGTTAGCAAAAACCTTTAGCAACACTGCATTCTGTGGAGTCTTTAGTGATCTCAGTTCATATATATATCTTTTCCAGATAGAGTTTTGTGATTATTTCAATTCCTCCCTCCCTCCCTCCCTCCCTCCCTTCCTTCCTTCCTTTCTTCCTTCCTTCCTTCCTGTTTCTTTCTGTCTCTTTGTGCCTTTCTCTCTCTCTGTCTCTTTGTGTCTTTCTCTCCTTCTCTTTCTTTCTTTTAAGAAAGGACACACACATACTCACATGAGCGGATTGGGAAGTCTTAATTTTAATATATGCCAACTCAAGCTGTTGCAAAGGCATTCCTGAGAGTGATTAAATAAACCTTGCATATTATTCTTTCTGCTTTTCTCAACAATCAAATTCTCTTCCACCAAACCCCATGTTCCTAAAGAGTAAAAAATATATATTTTATCTTTGTCTTCTACCCATTAATATACAATTGTCAAAATAATTATAATTTTTTACACTATTACTTTTTATTCACAAGTAACATAAAACTGAAAACAGTCACAAAAAGGAAACAAAAAAGAAGAGCCAATGTCATATTTTAAATAGATTTTAGTAGAATTCACTGACATTGCTGATCATTTTTCTTTCCCTGTGGGACACAAGGGGATGGGAATATTGAATGGTCGAACTGTAGCTGGCAGCAGTAGCTAAAGCAATTGTTAGTCAGTGTCAGCATATGTAACTGACAAAGCATCTGGATGAAAGATTGAGTAATTATTTTTTCAGTGTTAATGGTCCTTTATTTGTGGTTCATATGCCTGTGTTTGTTAACAGTAATTGCCTCTCCTCCACTGTTTATTTTTAATGAGTCCCTTAAAAAATGGAGCACAAACTACTGTAGGATTTATTCTCACTTTGTTTACCATAGAAAGAACGGTGGACAAAACAGGCTCTGTCTCCTTAAAGGGAAAGCTAAAACTAGGCAGCAGTGAATGTAAGGAAGAAAAAACAAATAATACTTTTAGAAGGTGTGCATGGGATCTTGAAAATGGAGAGGTAATCAAGGCAATATGCATTTTAAGGGTTGGAACTCACTAATACATGTAGTTTCAGCTCAGTTTATATATTTCTTTAATTTACATGTCATGATTGTAATTTAGATTGTAGGGTGTTCATGGAAGAATACAACATAGGCTGTTTTTCATGCAAATTAGTTTGTATTTTAGTTTGTATTTCTTCATATACCGCAATTCTTAAAATCTTTTCTTCCTCCACTGAGGTCAGAGACTATGTCTTAGTCATCTTTGAATCAACAGTACTTAGGACATGCTTTTTAGAAAAAAATGCTCAATATTTAATTATGAATTGAATAAATGTAAATACTATTAGCTTCTGGACCGAGTAGGTCAAATGATTGCAGTCCCCAAATCAGTAAAGCATATTTGACAGAACTTATAAGCAATCACATTTCTACTGGATATTTTATAACCTAGAAAACAATTATTTGTGTACCTATAGCTCTGGTTGAATTAACAACTTGGTCATCTCACATAAGGGTCATGAGACCTCGGGCAATACCTTATATGAAGCTTCAGTTTCCTTATGTGTAAATGGAGGGCAATGGTATTACTACCTATCTGATTGAATTGTAGTGAGGCTTACCTGAACTAATATATGTAAAGCTTTCAGCACAGTACCTCACACATCCACTATGCCTTAATAAGCAATGTCTCTGAAATGAATAGACTAGAGAGTTTAATAGGATGTTTTATGATAGTGTCCTTCAGGGTAGAACTTTGACAAAATGCTAAAGTGAAATGCCTTCATACAGTTTCATTGGACACCAAAAAATGTGGAGCACATATGCAGATCTCTAGAAAGATCTGAAGATACAACATAATACTTTGAGAACTTGTTCATAGAATTTCTTTCTGAATAGCCCATTGTTCAAGTAAAGGCATATCCAGTGATTGTTATATAAATCAAAACAAATAAGAAGTGAAGAAAAGAGAGCATTTCATTGAAGGTTGAGTTAAGGAGGTAATGCAGTGAGCTCTGACTTAGAGTATTCCAAACGGAAGGGAATGGTTTGGAAAAAATGAATGGGGGGAATTGATGGACTGCATCTTCTTCAAGGATCACTTTGTGGAAACTGTTTCTCAAAATCAAATGTGTGATTAGAATTAGACAGTAGAGAATTGGAGGCTAGTAGCCTGGGCGTTCACCTCATAGATGAGAGAGCAGAAGGCAGCTTTCAATTCTTGGTAAAGTAAAGCAACCACACAACAAAGGCAGAACCAGGGCAAAGATGATACCAATAGCCTCATGAGGAATACTTTGTGTACTGTTCTAAATGCTTCCCATGCGTCATTTCACGTATTCCTCACAACCCTCTGAGAGACATGCTATTAATTTCCCCATTTTTTCCTGGGGATAAAACCAAGTCAGGGAAAGTGAATAACATTTCATGGAAAAACTTAGTGAGAGGGAAAAAATGTATTGAAACTAGGTGGTCTGACACTGTTGTCCAGGATTTTTACCCTAGATGATCCTTAATTGCACTGGAAAAATGACAGCATTTTTGACATTCTGGATTTGGGGGGACCTACTCACAGCCTACATTGATGAACAGCAAAACTTTAAGGATGAAATGAAACCTAGCCAGAAGTGACTGTGAATACAATAGATAACTAAATAGAATTAAATTTCTTCTTTCAAACATCACTTAGTATTTATTGTGTGCCTACTATGTGGTAGGCACTCAGAAAACTGAGCTTTATGGAAACTTGTCTTTCAAGGTGGGAAAGGAGTAGACCACCAGCCCCAATCAATGGCTGAAAACAAAATGCCACTCTCCACATAGAGGCATGTGAAAAGTTAGAAAACAAGTAACATCATTAAAGTCATTCAAATACATGACACCATCATATGTCATATAAAGGAATTGTGATTTGAACTGAATATCAGAAAATCTGTTTATATCAATCAATGTCTTTAAGATTTGCTTGAATTTTCAACCCTTGTGGACTGGGCAAAAAAATAGGCACCACTGTCAGATTTCCCTGAGGCAATAGTTATGCTCCTTTCTTACCCCACTTCCCTTGAAAACATATTGATTGGAAAATGTCAAGTTCTATCTAATGGTCAGCATTCAAATATTTAATATATTTTGACTCAGAATAAACCATGAATCAAAAATAGTTTTTAACCGGTACAGATGACTCATCCAGAAGAATAGTGTTCTTTAATAAATGTGTTTCCCTATTCAAGTTAAAATATTTCAGGCAAAATTAGCAGCCTAACTTGTTCTTTTCCTCCATTTTAAAATGAAATAAATCATAGGAGAGATGTTTCCTTTGTTTGTTTTGATCACTTTTGGGGAGATGGACTAGTAGAAAGCCACATGAATGTAGAGGTAAGAGTGAATGTAAAATACAAGGGGGGGGGTGGATTAACACTGATGCAGCGTACAACTTGCAATCCCATGGATCCTTTGAGATACATTTTCACCCTTTACAACCTCCCTTTAAGAATAAACCAAGCAACTAAAAATTTAGGTACAGCCATCTTGTTATTAATACAAATAAGTTCATTAACATCACCCTTGCTGCCAGCAACAACTTTTCCTTTAAGACTATACCTAGATCATAGGACTGTTATTCTCTGGTTCTAAGAGAATGAAGAAAAATTGGTTGTATTTTAATTTTCTTTTCTTTCTTCATATCCAATAAATGAGAGAGGGTGTGGAGAGAGAGAGAGAAGTGTTGCTCTGCTTAATTAATTTAATAATTTGGATGCATAAGAAGTGTTCTAAGAGGCTCTCTGCAAATTTGGCTAGTCTAGAAGCAATTGAATAGCAAGAAAGAATGAGAAAAACTTTAAGTTCAAAAACATTCACTGAGTACCTTCTATGGTCAGACATTATGTCACTATACAATGTCCTGTGTCCACAAGGATGAACAAGGTATTATCCTGTATTAAGCAATTCAACCAGGGCAAGGAAATATAGACAGAAGTGAAATATTCAAGACAAGTTTGCAGGTGTTAAGTAGACAGGGTAAGCTAGGACATTCGATATGGGAGGATGAGAGGCTGGAAAAATAGAGAAAAATTCTAGAGTGACTTGATTCTAAGGCTGAGAAGTTAATACTTTTTGTAACCTAGAGCGAAATAAGTAATAATGTCAAATAATTTATTAGAGGATTCACTTTTCTTATACTTCATCTGTATGTATTCCATTCCCCTATACTAGAAGAGGAACCAGTTAGGGCCCTGTCATCATCTGCCAAACTGCTATGACAGATGGGCTGGCTTAAACAGTGGGAATTTATTGACTTACAGCTTTAAGGCTAAGAGAAGCCGAAAATCAAGGCATGAGGAAGGCAATGCTTTGTACTCAAGGTCTGTAACATTATCGTGCTGCTGCTTGTGGTCCTGGGATCCCTTGGCTTGGACCCCCCTGCCCTGAGCCCCAAGGTGATGTCTTCTCCTAGTTCCTCTGGATTCTGTTGACATGTAGCCTCCCAGGGCCTTCTCTTCCTATGTTTGATTTTTTTCTGCTTATAGGATTCTAGTAATCTGAATTACTACCAACCTTTTTCAGCTGAGATATACCTTAACTTAAAATAATTTCTTCAGGTTATCCCATCTTCAATGGGTTCATACCCACAGGAATGTGGATCAAGATTATGTCTAAATTAGGGTACAAAATTCAATCTAGCACAAGCCATATTGCAGTTGTCTATATTGACATGATGAGATCTTGAACTTGGGTAATTGAAGTAGAAACTGAAAAAAGAGAAAAGAGGATAAAGCAGAGGAATTCTATACAGTTCAGAAAGCATAAATTCATTATCCTTGCCCATTGACTAGACATAGTTTTTCATGTTAATGGCAGTAGTGCATTTTAATTGTATTTGTACTTTTCTGTTCTTTAAAAGTGTTTAAAAGGCTTGCCATCTTCCTCTCTCTTTCTCTTTATTTTAGAGTTTATGTGAGAGGTTTCTAAACAGTGAGTTATAGTGAGAAATTTGTCCTATGCAGAAGCACTCTGTGGGGTTGCTAGGCCTCTGAGGCTTACATATGTTTAATTGGTGATGGGATGAGTCAGCAGAGGGTGGGCTGAGGGCTGTGATGTTGTCTTAGAATTAGGGCA
>JAQZBX010080785.1:0-13771 GCA_029593785.1 Cabassous unicinctus | reverse complement strand
GGTGAGGAGGTAGTCCGGGCGGGGGGGGGCGCGAGATGGGGAGAGGCCCCGGGCGGGGAAAGGCGCAGCCTGGGCCCGGCCCCCACCCCCACCCACGCCGTCCTCCTCCGGGGGCGTTGCCCTTGGGCCGCAGCTCGCGCCTTCACCGGCTTTGTGCCGGTCCCTACGCCTTCGCCTGCGTAACGAGATACCAGGAGGCCTTAGGATCCGGTTCTCGGGCCAGGGTGAGCGCTAGGCGGGGAAGGAGCGGTCTCAGAGAGTGAGATCCACTTGGCGGCACGGGCCGTCTCCGGCCTTCCAGCTCTGCTTTCTGCTGGGGCAGCTCGCACGTGTTGAGCGGACCCTGCGCGCCGGGAAGTCACAGCACCTTATCGGGTCCTGACTGCAGCGCTTCAACTTAAGTAGATCGCTATTAAAAGACCCTTATTCCGGGAGAGGAACCAGAATCAGATTATGAATTGATCCAAACCCCACACTGCTGGGATTTGATCCCAAGCCCGTCTGACTCTATGGAACTTTTCGTTATAGAGGAGGCTGATTTTTCCTTAGCTTCTCTGGTGCCCAAAAGGGCTTGGGTCCCCCAGGCTCACGCTCTGTAATGGCCTTGCACTGTGCCTTTCACACCTTAGAGGACCCCTGAATGTAAAGGACTTCTCAACACCCAGTGACAGGGTGCTGGTAAAGAGAGACTGTGGCAATAGGGTTTCAAAGGTGGGGAGATGGTTTGGGGGACAAAGTTCATGGGAATGGAGGGGTGGGGGGGACAGAGCTCCTATTTTAGGTATTTTAGGGGACTTATGACGTCGCTCAAGGCAGTTAAATGGTTTAAGGGAGTTGGGATTAATTAGCCTGAAAAGATCAGGGTAGGGGTAGTGGGTGGATGGAAGGAACTGACAAATGATTTTCAGTCCAGGATACATAGAAGTAGACTTTCTATGTGCTCCGTGCCTTCCCACCCCTAACATTTTGTAAAAACCTGCTTATGAGAATAATCATTAATATAGCCAACATTTGTTGAGCTGTGTGTGCTGGGCACTGTTTCCAGTGTGTTAGTTAATCTTCACAACCCCATGAAGTAGGTATTATAGTTGACATTTTACAGGTGGAGAAACTGAGGCACAAAAAGATCACATAGCTAAGGCTGGGGCTGGACTGGGTTTGAACCCCAGCAGTCTGACCAGGGCTCACACGAAACTCAGCAGCCTCTAACATAGTGAGAACAAAAACCTTGAAGTGAAAAGATGGCACAGATGGCAGAGAAGTGTGTGCCAGGGCAGCCCATGTCCTTCTGCCCTGGTGAGAGCAGGTAGGGCACTCAGGGCAGGGGCTGTGAAGATCTGGAATCTGACTTCTCCCCAGCCAGTGATTCCAGATTGCTGGATTTGACAGGAAAAACAAAACAGAGCAAGAAAGCAAAAAAACCAAATTCCCACAGAGTTGCCAGCTTTCAATTTTGCTCCCTAGGAACATTCAAAACACACCTACGGTCTATTACCATCATCGTTTCACAAAGAAAAAGGACATTTTAATCCTCCTCAAAACAGGAAAGACATCATCTCTGAACCAAGTGCATTCATTCCCAAGAAAGAACAGTCTTCTATTTTACACCAACAAGTACACATTCCTGTGCCTTTATTTTTTTCATTGTGCTGTGGACTGGTAAAAATGTCACCCTGGGGATGATGCTGCCTCTGAATCATTTGAGGGCAGAACAGAAGGGGCTTTAGGTGTAGCAGGAGGGAGTTAAGTAGGGGCCAAGAAAGAACCCTCCTTTGGAGGCCTTTAAAAAGAAAAGGGGAGCACATTTCCTTGGGATGTGAGGGCTGCAGAATCAACTCCATGGGATGGTGGGAGCAGTAACTGGGGTTTTAGAATGGTCAATTTGGATCCCCTCAGGTTACAAATAGAGAAACTGAGACTCAGGCAAGGGCAGCCCCTTTCTCTTACAGGGTCCCTCCAGTTAGATGGGCCTGGAGCCCGCATTTCCAGACTCTTGTCATTGTTCTGCCTCCCAAGTCCTTCAAGAACAACAGAGCATGACTTGAGCAGCTACTATGTGCAGGATTTTGTGATGGGTGCTGGAGATGCAGACACCTGCCCTCAAGAGCTTTTGGTCAGACAGGTAAATATAAAAGGTAGATTTGCCTCAAGACTGCAAAACTTTGTTAAGTTGCTCTCCTATTCATTCTCCAACTGGGGTAGGGGGAATTGCCTGCAGAAATAACCTGAGGCCCAAGGATGGGTCCCTGGTGGAGAGATCAAAGAGCAGAGAGCCAGGGAGTGAAGGGACAGGGCTGCCAGTGGGCATACCTCAGAACCCCTCCCAGAAATACCCAAAGACCCCAGCCCAGAGATGGGCCTCTGCTGCCCTCTAGTGGAGGAAAGGCAGCTTCTGGAGCCATCTGCTGGGGCCCCACCAACCTGGCTGGCCTAAAGAAAAGGGGAAGCGAAGGTCCCTCATGCCCCCAGCCCTTTCACTCCCCCCGAGCCTCGAGCTTCATTTTTTTCTTACAGCCTCTAAGCTTCACTTCTTAGCCTCCGCAGCTGAACCTTCACTCCTTCCATTTGCCACTGGCTGACACCTTTCCCCGACCACCAATCTCCACCCATCGTCTCGCCAACTCCCTTTGTTGCCCAGGTTCTGATTCTGGTACTCTGCTTCCTGGCCCTGCCAGAAAGTTCTGGTTCCGGAATGCCCCTCCCCGGGTGCCTCGGGCCTGCCTCCCGCCCGCAAGGTGGCGCTGGAGACATGGGCATGGGCATCACCGAGTGCCTGGGGCACCTGGACATCCGCAAAGGTGTAGTGGGCCTGGCCACGGGCGCCGGGGCCATCTACCTGCTCTACAAGGCCATCAAGGCTGGTATAAAATGCCAGCCGCCCATCTGCACCACCTCGCCCACCTGCATCGCCCGTGAGTGCCCGGGCCCTGGGGAGAGGGCTCTGCCCCAGGAGGCTCACACTTCCGAGGACTCCCCTGTGGGAGGGCCCAAAGGTGACTCCTCCAAGTTCCGCTCTCCTTCCCCTTTCTCTTCCCCATCTTTCTCAAACCCACCCTGCAGCCCCCTAGACAAGACTCTGCTAGAGATGCTAGTTCAGGGTCCCCAGCTGGGGGCTCATACTCAAGCAGTGCCTCAGGACTCAGCTGGCAGATCTCCAAACATCACGTTCCCTCCAGCTCCCAGGACTACCACTGCCTGGAAACTTGGCCTCAGCAGCAATCCCCGTCCCTTCCCTGCCCCAGGAACATGAGACTTTAGGGAAAGGGAAAATTTGAGGACTTATGACCAGAGCTCCACTAGTTCATATGGTACCTTGTGCAAATAAGAATAAGGAACCCCTTGTGCAAGATTCCTTACTGCCATCTGTTGGGATATTATCGCCATATATTGATTACATTGAAACACTGCGTATTACTGCCATATGCCAGAAATGATCGTAATAAATACACAAATCGATGATATCTATATTATGAGTAATAAACCATTCGATATGGTGCCCTTGTGCAGTACACACCCTGTTCAACTGTACGCGGTGCATACAACAAGAAGGCTCTGTTCAGAAAAGGCAAGCAAGACTTGTCCCTGGTCCTTCTCCCCTGCTCCCCAACCCCATTCTTTCATCACCTCTGAGTCCACAGCCTGAACTGGGTTGGGGTGGCTGTCTAGGCCTGGCAATCGAGCGAGAGCGGCACGGGCGGGACTCAGGCGAGCTCCGGAGGCTCCTCAACTCTTTGGAGAGCAAACAGGATGAGTACGCCAAGAGCATGATCCTGCACAGTATCACGCGCTGTGTGTACTTGCTGGAGGCCGAGGTGAGGGAAGGGAAGCAGGAGGCCCCTTCCAGTCAGCCTGGCCCCTGGGGGCCACGGCTCATCCCCTGCCCCCTTGTCTGGCCAGACTTCATCCTGGGACCTGTTCTCTCTCTGGCTGATGGAGGGAGGGCTATACTGAGGAGGCGTGGTGGCATGAGGGGCAGCGGGGCTGAGGACCCCTGCTTCTCCCACCTGTTCTGTCTCTGCCTGGACACTGTAGGCCTCTGCTTGTACTCCCGATGACATCAGGTTGGTGGGCTCCATGCTGGATGACAAGGACAACAGCGTCAAAATCCAAGCTCTGAACACACTTAAAGCTTTCTCTGGCATCAGAAAATTCAGGCTCAAAATCCAGGTGAGCCCAGGGGCAAGTGGTGGGGTAGAACACACAGGATGGCCACAGTCCATGAGTCCTTGAGAACTGGCATAGGCTAAATGAGTCATTCTCCAGAAGTTTGTTTGGGTCTGGGTTTGTAACCGAGAAATATATTTTTCCTTGCAAATAGGTGGGAAACTGGTGGTCAGATTCCCAGCAGGGCCAGAAAGGCCTTTGAATCTCAGGATGAAACTGAGCCAGGGCACCAGGAGTATCTCTGAACCCCAAATACAGAAAGTCCCCATGTCTGTGTTGGTCAGAGGCTGGTATGTGGGCCACGGGTACCTCCACCACCTCTACCTAGAGAAAAATAGAAGCTCCCGGCTGTCAACCATTAAGCTCTCCGCTCACCTCTTTGTTTATTTTTTGTTTTGTTTTTTTAAAAGATTTATTTACTTATTCCACGTGGGCCAGCTCTCCACATGGGCCAGCTCTCCTGCGTAGGCCAGCTTGCCTTTCACCAGGAGGCCCTGGGAATCGAACCCTGGACCTCCTATATGGTAGATGGGAGCCCAACCGCTTGAGCCACATCCGTTTCTCTCTACTCACCTGTTTCTGTACATCCTTTACTCCTTTCCTGCTAGTGCCATGAAAGCAAATGGCTTTCTTTCTGTCTGTGGTCAATGTCAGTCTCAGTTCTGGATCCCATGCTCTTCCTTGAGGGCCTCTCTCCTTGGTTATCCTCTCAGCCGGATAGGGCCTCTCCTGGCTCCTTCCCACTAGCATTTAGCATGCTCTGATCTCTCCCATCTTAAGAAAAGAAAGCAAAACCTCTTCCTTGGGGGGATGGATGTGGCTCAAATGGTTGGGCGTCCGTCTCTCATATGAAGGGACCTGGGTTCAATCCCGGGGACCTCGCAGTAAAATAAAGAAAAATATAGAAGGCATGCAGTCAGGCCCTGCGAGTGGGAAAGCCCCCAGGCCCCGCACGTGGGTGTGCCAGGCCCCGCCTAACCATGCAGCAAGCAAGATGATGATGTAACAGGAGAGTGACACAAGGGAGAGCCAAGAGGAGAGCGCCGAAAAACCAGGAACTAAGGTGGCGCAGGTGGCAGAATGCCTCTCTTCCACATTGGAGGTTCCCAGGATCGAATCCCAGTGAAGACAGAAGGATGAGAAGAGAGGGGCAGGAAACAGACACAGAGAGTTACCCAGCGAATGGACACAAAACAGCAAAAATGGGGGAGGGGGGAGAGGTTAAATGGATATAAATAAATAAATAAATAAATCTTTTAAAAAAACCCACGAAAACCTCTTCCTTGACCTCCAAATCTCCCTCTAGCAAATGGTCTGTCTCCACAAATTAAAAATAAATAAAAATATTTAAAACCTGTAAAAATGTATAATATATGTGCAAGGTAGAAAGAGTAACAATATAACGAAACCTGCAAACCCACAACCCAGTCTAAGAAATGGAACACGATGGATATGTTAGATGCCCCCATTCCACTCCCCAGCCTCACCCCCACAACAGGGGCAATCCTTTCCCTGTGCTTTGTTTATCGATTCCTTGATTTTCTTTATAGTTTTACCAATTATGCCTGGATCTCTGCATATTCCAATAGGCAAAGCAGGCAATGAATAAGTGAAATATACTTTGGGGTGTTTTTAAACTTCATAGCCAGGGAAGTGTGCAGCTTGTAATTCTTCTGTGCTTGCCTCCCTCCCCACCCTCCCATCCCCATTGGAAGATTCATCCTAATTGATGTAAGTGGCTCTAGTTCCTTCTTTTTCACTGCTGTGTAGTAGTCTGTTATATGACTACCCTGCCGCTTTATTTATCCATTTGTCTGTTGGTAGGCATTTGAGTTGTTTCCAGGTTCCTGTTGTGAGTTGTTTCCAGTGTGCTGTGAGCATTTTGGTTAAGCTCTCCCTACTCTACACAGGAGGGTTTCTCTAGGGTGTGTGTGCAGAAGTAGGATGGCTGGGTCAAAGGTTTTCCAGAAGGGTCATAACAATTTACACCCCCACCAGCTGTGCATGACTGTTTCTGTTGTGTCATAACTTCACTGACACCTAAGATTTTCACTTTAAAATTTTTGCCATCAAACTTTTTTTTTTTTTTTTTTCTTGGAAGGGGAAGTTTTCCACGTCTCCAATTGCCGGCTACCTCTACTTCATCCCTGGGCCCTCTCCTTTTCTCTAAGACAGTGAGTTTCTCTCATATCAGAATTGCCTGGAGAGTTGGGTAAAAAGGAAGATTTTAGGGCCCCACGTTTAGTCCACTTCAACAGAGGAGCTATGTGTCTCCCAAGCTTTCCCCCCACCCCCAAGGAAATTCTGATGCAGGTGGCCTGAGCACTGCTCCCTCTTTCCCCAGCATCTGCAGCCTGAGGACCTGACCCCTGTTCTCTCTCTCAATGAAAGCAGTCACTCCCCATCTCTGCGGGCTTTCCCCAGCCGCCATCTGCAACCTGGGTCTCCTCTCACCTCCAGATCTGTGACCAGCTGCTCCTGGACATATCACTTAGATGACTCGGAGGGCTTCTAACCCAGTATGTCCAAAATGGAGCTCGCCCCCCTTCTCTAAGTCAGACCATCCTCTCCAGAGGGACCGGATCCTGTCAGGCCCCTTCTCTCAGCAGAAGGTGCACAATGGTCTCCGCCTGCTTCTTGCCCCAACTCCACTTACCCCGGATGTTTTATGCTTTCCCTCTGCCTGGCACCTGCACCTGTGGTTCCCTCCACCTGAAACCCTGCCCTGGTCTTGCTAACTCCTACCTGTCCCTCAAGTCTCAGTAGACGTTTCGGGGCAGGGAGGAGCAGGGTAATGGGAATACTAATTCTAATGGGAATACTGTGACCCCCACTCCCAGATTCTCATTTCCTTCTTACTTGGCCCACAGAGGCACAACTTGCGAGGTTATCTGCCTTTGGTAGTACTTCTTGGTCCAAGCAGCTCACCTCCCAGAACCCAAGATCTCTTTATTTATTCAACAAATGTACATTGAGCACCTACTGTGTGCAATAACCAGAACAGAAATGATCCCTCTCCTGGTGGAGCTTAAATTCTAGCAGGGCAAGGCAGATGCTAAATAAGTAAAATACATAGGGTGTTACACATCTATCAGGTGCTATGGAGAAAAATAAAATGAAGGGGGATTAGGAAGACTGGGATGGGGGATGGTGCTGCAGGGTTTTTGTTTTTGTTTTTTACATTCATTTTATTTATTTCTACCCCCCTTTCCTTGTTGTTTGAGCTCTCTGTCTGCTCGTTGTGTGCTCGTCTTCTTTTTTTAGGAGGCACCGGCAACCAAACCTGGAACCTCTCATGTGGTAGGCAGGTGCCCAATCAGTTGAGCCACCTCCACTCCCTGCTTGTTGTGTCTCTCATTGTGATTTCTCGTTGTGTCTCTTCGTTGTGTTATCTTGTAGCCGTCTGGCAATTTGATGTAACTATGAATCCCAAAAATATAATTGGATCATGCTTGTAAGCTGATCTGTTAATCTGGGCATGATTAAGTTATGATTAGGGCGTTGACTGGGCCACGTCAGTAAGGCGTTGAGCTCTACCCCTTGGTGGGTGGGGGAATCGAATATAAAAGGCAAGGCAAAGGACAGAGGAGGCAGTTTTTGAGAAGCAGTTTTGATGTTGGAGACAAGGCCCCAGGAGAAGAGAAGTGAGCCATTCGCCTGATAGTCTACAGCTGATCTTGTGGAGGAACCAGAAGAGCTAAGCCCGGAGAGAAATGCAGCCCCGGGAAGAGAGGAACCCAAGAAGCCTGAACCCTGACAACTGTCAGCAGCTGTCTTGCTCTAACATGTGGCAATGGACTGTGGTGAGAGAAGAAACTCAATGCTTTATGGCCTGGTATCTGTGGACTTCTACCCCAAATAAATACCTTTTATAAAGACCAACCCATTTTTGGTATTTCACATTAGCACCCCTTTGGCTGACTAATACACTTGTTGTATCGGCTCACTGCACCAGCCCATTGTGTCAGCTCGTTGTCTTGCTGGTCTTCTTTAGGAGGCACCAGGAACTAAACCTAGGACCTCCCATGTGGTAGGCGGACATGCAACTGCTTGAGCCCCACATCTGCTTCCCTGGTGCTACAGTTTTAAAGGAGAAAATCTTTCGGATCCAGAGTTTGGTGAAGAATTTATAGACATGGCACCAAAAGCACAATCCACAAAAGTAAAATTGCTAAGTTGGACCTCACCAAAGTTAGAAATGTTTGCTCTGTGAAAGACCAAATGAGAGGATGAAAAGGCAAGCTACAGACTAGGAGAAAACGTTTGCAAACTATTTGACAAAGGACTCAAATTTAGTTATGTAAAGAACTCTCAAATCTTAATGTTAAAACAAGCAGTCCAAATAGAAAATGGGCAAAAGACACAAAGCATTATTTCACTGAAAAGGATATATGGCTGGCAAATAAACACATGAAAATATGTTCAACATCACTAGTCATTAGGGAAATGCAAATTAAGACTACTATGAGCTCTTACTACATACCTATTAGAACGGCTTAAATAGAAAGTAGCAATACCAAATGCTGGGTCTCTCATACATTGCTGGTGGAAATGTAAAATGATACAGCCACCCTGGAAAATAGTTTGGCAGTTCCTTTATTTATTTATTTATTTTAAAAAGGTAGCTCCTACCTTGTTGTTACATATTTCTTGGTTCCTAATTAGACTTTAAAAAAATTTTTTTTATTTATTTCTCCGCACCCCCTCATTGTTTTGTGCTCGCTGTCTGCTCTCTGTGTGTTCTTCTTTGTCTGCTTGTCTTCTCTTTAGGTGGCACTGGGAACTGATCCTGGGACCTTCCGGAGTGGGAGAGAGGCACTCAGTCTCTTGCACCACCTCAGCTTCCTGGTCTGCTGTGTCTCTTATTGTCTCTCTTCTTTGTCTCTCTTTGTTGCGTCATCTTGCTGCGCCAGCTCTCCTTGCGGGCCAGCACTCCGCGTGAGCCAGCTTGCTTTTCACCAGGAGGCCCTGGGAATCGAACCCTGGACCTCTTATATGGTAGACGGGAGCCCAATCACTTGAGCCACACCCACTTCCTGGCAGTTCCTTTAAACGTGCACTTAACACACAGTCCAGCAATGGCCCTCCCAGGCAGTTATCCTAGAGGAATGAAAACGTATGTTTGCACACAAACCTGTACGAACTGTTCTTAGCAGCTTTGTTTGTAATAGCCAAATACTGAAAACCACCAAAATGTCCCTCAGTAGGTGAACAGCAACTTGGATGGCTCTCAAGGCCTCCTTGCTGAGTGGGGAAAAAACAAAGCCAATCTCAAAAGGTCACATAGTGTATGATTCCATTGCTGTAAAATGTCCAAAATCCTAAAATTATAGAGCTGGCAAACAGATTGGTGGTTGCCATGCATCAGCAGTGGTGGGCAGCAGAGGGCTGGAGGTGATTATAGAGAGGTAGCAAGAGGGAGGTCTGTGTGGTGACGGAAGGGGACCGTATCTCCGTTGCAGTGGCGGTTACACGAATCTGTCCATGTGAGAAAATGACATAGAACTATCCACACACATTGCCCTGGGTTTTGATATTGTACCATTATAAGATGCAGCCATTGGGGGAAATTGGGTGACATGTACACAGGACTTCTCTGGACTGACTTTGCAACTTTCTGTGAATTTCTAATTATTTCGAAATTATTTTTAAAAGTGTGTTGCATGTGACAGTGCTCTGGAGAAATAGAGATGGGGGTTAAGGAAGGCTGGGATGGGTGGTGCAGTTTTAAACGGGGTGGTCTGGGAAGGCCTTGTAGAAAAGGTGACATTTAAGCAAAGTCTTGGAGGAGGTAAGAGAGTGAGCTATGAATACCTGGGAGGAGAGCATTCTAAGCAGAGAAAAAGAGCCTGCACAAAAGCCCTAAGATAGATGGGTACATGGCATGCTCAAGGAAGAGCTGGAGGCCATTGTGGTGGAAGCCCCAGGAACAAAGGAGAGACTAGGAGATGAGGGCAAGGACATAGTGGGGGAGGGGTAGAGTATACAGCCCTTGTAAGCCACTGTCAGGACTCCTGCTCTTACCCTGAATGTAAACCACTGTCAGGACTCCAGCTCTTACCCCGAATGAAACGGGGCTCTTGAGCAGAGACGTGACCTGTTTAACTTGTCTGCTGCCCTGCCAATAGGTTGGGGATGAGGGCCTAGGGTGGAAGCCGGGAGACAGGAGGTGATGGTGGCTGGGAACAAGGTTGTAGACAGGCATGGTGAGAAGTAGCTTGATTGTTGATCTGTTTTGAAGGCAGAGCCAACAGGATTTCCCAAGGGATTGGGAAAAGGGGTGTGAGAGAAAGTCAAGGATGGCCTCAGGCTTTGAGCCTAAGCCAACGGAAGGAGGGTGAAACCAGGGAAGGCTGTGGAAGGAGCAGGTTTGTGGAGGACAGTGTGTTACCTCTGAGATGTCTGTTAGATAATTCAGCTGAATGCATGACTCTGGATTGCAGTGGAGAGGTCTGGGTTGGACTCAGAAGCTTGAGAGTAATCAGCATACATATGGTATTTAACACTGTGAGTCTGGATGATATGACTAAGGAAGAGATGTAGAGAAGGGGAAGGTGGGTAGAAGAACCGAGAAAGAAGTCCGTGGAAGAGCAGCCAAGCGAAGAAGGAATTTCAAGGAGGTGGGATATGGTCAATGAGGTCAAATGAGGTTGAGAGTTCAAGTTAGAGAGAACTTGGGTTTTATTGGGTTTGGCCAGGTGTCGTGGGTGGGGGCAGCAGAGAACAAAGACGGAGGCTGAGACAGTGGTGGGCAATCACCATATAAGAGCAGACCCTTCTCTTCCTTCCACCCAGGAACACTCCATCAAGGTTCTGGAACTGATCTCTACCATCTGGGACTCGGAGCTGCACGTTGCAGGCCTCCGGCTCCTCAATAACCTCCCACTGCCTGACTACGTGCACCCACAGCTGCGACGGGTGATGCCCGCCTTGATGGAGATCCTGCAGTCGGACTACATCCTGGCGCAGGTGCCTGAGGACCACATTCGAGGTCCCACCGTCCTGGTCAGCCCTGGGAACAGCACCTAGAAGGAGAAGCCGAGATTGGTGTCTTCCCCGCTCAGGCCCAGGCTCACCTGCCCTCTCATGCTTTAATTCTTTCCCCTCTACAGGTGCAAGCCGTACGACTGCTGAGCCACCTGGCACAGAAGCACGACCTTCTCTATGACATTCTCAACTGCAAGGTGAGGAAGGAAATGAAGAGGGGCTCGGGTATTGGGGAAGGAAGAATCACGGATCCTCCTGACGGACTTAGCTCTGAAGACATCGTCTTGCTCCTACTCCTGCCTCTAAACTAGATGCCTTGAAAATGGTCCCTTCTTCCTGTCCCTCAATGGAGGAGTGAGAATCCATCTTGTTGGGAGGGGACTCTCCTTTGAGGGGCTTTCTGAACTCTGAAGGAAACTCAGGTGACAAAACAAAAGCTAATGTAGGTATTTCGATAGCAGGGAAAAAGTGACTTAAAATTACATGTTCAGAGAGTGGGTATAGCTCAGTGGTTGAGCACCTGCTTCCCACGTACGAGGTCCTGGGTTCAATCCCCGGTACCTCCTAAAAAAAAAAAAAAACAACAATCCCCAAAAACTACATATTCTTCCCAGATTAGCTCAGCTGTGGGGAGAAGGTCAGGCAATGGCTCCACGTCATCCTCACACAGGGACAGAGACTGAGGAAGGCTCCATCATTGTATTTCTATAACCACTAGGGAAGGAAAAGGGAATGTTGCAGTGATCAATGGCTCTCAAAGTTCCAATCAGAAATGACGCTGTTTTGCTCACATCTCATTGGGGGATATTAGGAATAGAAGGGGTTACTGCATAATAATCGAGCCACCAGAGGATAAAGCAGCTCTAAACTTGTATATACCTAATAATATAACCTCAAATTATATATGGCAAAAAGAGAAAAGTTTAAGGAGAAATTGATAAATCTACCACCACAGTGGGAGGCTTGTGAGATTTTAACTACTCTTTCAGTAGTTGATAAATAAAAATCTAAAACTAGTAAGGCTATACTTGCTGTCAGTGACGTACAGAAAACAAGCTTGAGCCTTTAGACATACCTAGAACCCTGCTCTCTACAATTATTAAATGCACCTTTCTCTCAAGTATGCAAAAAACATAAAAATTACCTGCACGCTAAGCCTTAAGGTTTATGTCTCAACGAATTTCCCAGAATCAATATTATTATATCACTCATGTTTTATGACCATGATGCGATTAAGTTAGAGAATGATAATTGAAGGAAAAAAAAAATCCCAAATTTTGAATCTGACATTTAGATGTATTGGTGAGTTGAGATAGTGGATGAATGGAAGAATGAGAACAAAAGAGCTGCATTCTGACAGTTCAGAATTTCATGCCTGAATTCTCTCCATCCCCACCCCAGGTGCACTCCAACTTCCTGAACCTGTTCCAGTCCACACAGCCAGGGAGTCTGCTGTTTGAGGTGCTGGTGTTTGCTGAGCGACTGAGCGAGGGCCGGAACTCACCCCACTACCGGGCTGTGAAGTGGCATTACAACGAACAGTCTCTGCACGAAGCCCTCTTCGGGGAGGAGTCACGACTGGCGGACCGGCTGCTCAGCCTGGTCATCCACCCGGAGGAGGAGGTTCAGATCCAGGCCTGCAAGGTCATAGTCAGCCTGCAGTGCCCCCCGGACTTGGGAACCCGGTCTTCCTCCTGCCAACCCAGTTCTTCCTACTTTAATAACTAATGGGAAATAAAATTACAGAGAGCCAGTACATGAGTATGGGAGAGAAGCTTGGCAGGCAGCATCTGTCCAGGGCCTTCCAAGGGCAGAGGGTAGATTCCCTCCAGCATAACCCCTGCCCCTGAGCATGACACAGCAGGGGTATGTCTCCCGAAACACATCCTTACTTCCATGTATGCTCTTAGATGGACAAACTCCCTCTAATTTTGCTGCTTTTCTGATTTGAATGTGGAGCCAATGCTTTCAGGGAGTTGGGAGAGGGCAGATTTGAGGACTGAGGACAAAACCAATCAACAAGAGGCAGTATAGCATTGGATTAGTCAGGATGGGCTAGGCTATGCTGCAGTAACAAACAACCCCCCAAAATCACAGTGGCTTAAAATGACAAGAGTTTATTTGTATTCACACTGTATGTCCATCGCAGGTCAGGTGCAGGGAGAGGCAGATGTCAGTTCCACGCCATCCTTACTCAAGGGACTGACGCTGAGTGAGGCTCCATCATTGTGTTTCTCTCTTTTTTCTTTTTTTTTAAAGATTTATTTATTTTATTTATTTATCCCTCCCTTGCTGCTTGTACTGCTGTGTCCATTCGCTGCGTGTCTTCTCTGTGTCTGCTTATCTCCCCCTTGCTGTGAGGTCCTGCCGCATCAGCCCACTGCGCCGCACGAGCCAGCCTGCCCTCACAAGGAGGCGCCGGGAAGCGAACCCGGGGCCTCTCATATGGCAAACGGGTGCTCTATCCATTGCGCCACACCCGCTTCCTGCCGTGAGGTTGCTGCATCAGCCCACCGCACCGCTCAGGCCGGCGTGCCCTCACAAGGAGGCCTCGGGACGCGAACCCGGGCCTCCCATATGGTAAACGGGGGCTCTATCCACTGAGCCACACCCGCTTCCC
>JAQZBX010080784.1:0-13772 GCA_029593785.1 Cabassous unicinctus | reverse complement strand
AAAAAAAAAAAAAAATATTTTGTAGACTTCAAGATAATACTAGTAAAGCCATGGAAGCGAAATTATATATAGTAGAAGGACTGGCAAGCTGATCCTGGTGAAGGCTGCAATCTAAAGGAAATAGAGAAAAAATCCCAACAAAATAGGAGGGTCAGGAAGTTGTGGTGCCCAAATACAGAGTTTAAAGGAGGAACCGGATCAGTCAAAAATGTGAAGTGTTAAGTTAAATGAGATAAAGAGTGAAATGATCTCAACTATGTAAGAAAAAACACAGGAAGGAAATGTGCCAAAATAGTGGATGACTCTATTTGGCAGGATTAGGGTTGGGGTATGTGTATGTTTGTACACTTCTTTCAAGATTATGACAATGAACATGTATTACTTTGATAATCAGGTAATTTTAATTCTAAAAGCAATAAAATCACATCTAAAAAAGAAAAAACAATAGTATCCATTTGATTTGGCAATTGGTGACTTCTTGAGATGTTTCAATGGATTGGTAGAGAATCTGGCTCGTAGAACTGAATGATGTCGGAAGGTTTTTGTCATTGTTTTAGATTGGAAAGGTTTAGGTACATTTACTGGCTGAGTGAAAGGAGCAAGTTAAAAGTTTAAGCTCAAGAGAGAAAGATAACTAAAAAGTGTTCTAAAGAAAAAGGAGGGCATGGAAACAAGACCATAGGTGGATGTGGTTCAATTAAACAACAGTCCAGTTCAGCAGGCATTGATTGAATACGTACTGTGTGCCATTCACTACCAGGTGCTGCAAGTAGTCTAGTTGGGAAGCCAGCTTGGTCTCATGTAGGAGGATGTATATTTGAGACTCAAGGTGAAGGAAGATATAACAGTGGATAAACACAGTTAATATGTTTTTGATTGGGGCAAGCCCTTGTCTGATCACATCGTTCATTGTGAAATAGGATGTGAAGTTGCTAGTTGAGAGTTAGGGAGATGAGAGCTTGGTAGGGAGCTTAAGAAGAGTGGCCACGGTTTGGAAGAGGGGATGAACAGGAGAGGAATGGAAGAAGGAGCTGACCAAATAGGGAAACGTATCTAGGGCTTAACAGATTGGAAATCATGAATGTGTAGTGGCACCAATCCACGTATTCAGTTTTCTCTAGCAGCATCCAGTTGCCTGGGTACAAGAGCAGAGAATACGTTATTGTATAGATCTGAGATCAGGGAGTGGGTGTAGCTCAGTGGTTGAGTGCCTGCTTCCCATGTATGAGGTGCCAGGTTCAATCCCCAGTACCTCCTGAAAAAAAAAAAAAAAGATCCTAGATCATGGTTTGTAGACACATGAAGTCGAGTGATAAGGGAGTAAGATTAGAGGTGCTGGGAAAGAGGTTTCAAGGAATCCGCCTGATCCAGGCTGGGTAAGAAGGCAGGTTAAGGAAAGTGTGATAAACTGGTCAGGAGAAGTGTTGATAAGGTCAAAGAGCAGATGCGTTAGAAGTAAAACAAGTGATTAAGCTGGAAGCTCAGGACACTGTACACAGAGAATGATGTTAGAATTTGAGATTTCAGAATTCGAACTTTTCCAGGTAGTGATAAAGAAGATGGAAGTAGGTGTTTGAAATGGAGTAGAGGTAAAGGTCATTGGAGTGTTAAAGAACTAAGGGATATGGTATGCATAATTGTTCTTTAAAATTTTGAAATTAAAAAAAAGATAAAAGAAAAAAAAAAAGAACTAAAGGAGTTTCATATACAGCTGTGAAGGTGGGGTGGCTCATGTATTTGGGGTTTTGCTCTTTTATCTCTTGTTAAAATCCAATTTTTTAATAAAAGGAAAATTAAAGTCTCTAGCTTAGGAAAAAAAAAAAAAGACTTATGGGGCTTGAAGTGCTGGATTAATAAATCAAGGTGTTTAAATGAATCCAGAATTATGGAGGATTGAGGAAGAGAAGGTAAAGCCAAGTGCCAGTCCCGATATAGGAATGACCTGGAATAGCAAAGAATATGAAGGAAAGTTTAGCCTGATGGAAAGAACTCTAAAGCAGGAAGGGTTGCATGCAAATATTCCGGGGGAAAAAAGTCTGGAAATGACATTAAGGAGCTGGGTAGTTCCCCTACTTACTGATATAGGAGGAAAAAATTCTCTAGGGCTGCAAATAAAGCAGTATCCTAGGTGTATTTTGAATGAGTGAGTTGAGGGATATTCTCTAGAGGGGGGTTTCTATAAGGGAAGGAGTCAGGGAGAAGCCATTAGAGAAATGAGAGGACCAGGGATGAAAGGATAGGTGAGTAGGAGAGTCCTGTATTTGGGACACGGTCCAAAGATTATAGAGAAGGGAACTATGTGTGCAGTGAATTAACCTTAAGTTTCTCAACTTTGGTTTAAAAGTTGTTTGGTACCAGTCTTGACTGAAGGCCCCAAAGGATTGGAACCCAGTCTCCTCAGATCTGCCTCTCAGGGCGAGTGATGCCTCTGAGAAGACATTGTAAGAAAAAGGGAACGGAGAAGTAGTTTGGGCAATGATTACAAAAAGGAACGAGAAAGCTAGGCTAAAACAAACAACTGGAAGAGGTACATTCATTCACTCATTTGGCAAATATTTATTGAGATCCTACTGTATACCACGCTCTTAATATACTTGATGAGTAACAAGATAAAACCTTAAAACCAACAAATCAAGAAATACAAAGCATTAGCCTTGGAACTCTTGGCTCCTGTGCTGTTGGATTTTAGCATCTGTCCCCACACCCACATTCAATCCTAGACCAAACTGTCTTCAATGGCTTCTGACCTCTACATTCACTACCTCCCCCACCCTCACGAAGGAACCAATGTCCTTTGCTACATCTTTCCCCTTAAGGAGATGACTGGCCCAGTCTTGCTCTTGTAGAGGTGGTAGGTCTCCACTGGCAGGGTCTCATTTGCTGGCTTTCTCCCACACCCTTACCCTAGGGCTAAAGCTTGTGAAACTGACCAGGACACCTTTCACTTTGTAGTCTGTGTAAATGGCACCCCCACCCCCAGTATAATTCCAGAACACAATGGGAACAGTGTCCTTTAGTCCCCCACCACTTTATGCAGACTGGGGGGCTCCTGGCCTCCTTTCACCTGTCAAAAAGAATTAGATCAACTAATTCTCATGAAGGTGCTAAGTCTTGGTGAAGTGCTCTTTCTTGAACAAATTGATTTATATCTGTCTTCCCCATCTCTATCAATGGTACTACCATTGACCTAGGTTTTTCTGGAAACATTCTTGAAGTCTCTCTTGCCCTTTATCCCATATCCAAACCTTAATCCTGTATATGTCTGCTTTTCACTATCTCCAATGCTGTTATCCACTTGGATCTGCTTGGATCACTGCAGTAGCCTCCTAATTGACCTCTTGCACCCCTATAGTTTATTCTTTACCCACGAACCAGAGTATAATTTTTAAAATGTACACCACATTACTCCTCTGATCAAAATTTCCCAATGGCTTTTTAAAAAAAAATTTTTATTGGAGAAGTTATGGGTTTACAAAACAATCATGCATAAAATACAGGACACCCATATACCACCCTAGTGTTAACACCTTGCATTGGTGTGGAACACTTGCTACAACTAATTTATAATTGTACTATTAGCTATAATCCATGGTTTAACTTAGGGTTCACTATGCAGTGTATTCTGTGGATTTTTAAAAGAAATTTATTCTATTACTATACATGCAGTTGTTTTTTTTTAAATAAAATTTTATTGAAGTAAAGTAATTCGTACATAAACAGACATGAACAATAAGTGTATAGTAAAAGTTGTGAACTTATAAAATAAACATGCATATCATCATACAAGGCTCCCTCCCGTACATCACCCCACCACCACCATCTTGCATTGTTGTGAAACATTTATTAGAAACTATGAAAGAGCATCGCCAAACTATTACTATCTACAGCCCTTATCTTGCATTTGCTGTATTTTTCCCCCAACCCACCCAATTATTAACACCCAATATTAGTATTATAGATTTGTTATCATTCAGGAGAAAACATTCTCATATTTATCCTGTTAACCACAGTCCATCTTCCACCACTGAATTCCCTGCGTTATACAGCCCCATGCTTTGTACAATCCATTCAACGTGTAAACTCAGTGGCTCTCACCTCAGTCAATTTTAGAACGTTTTCATTATTCCAAAAGGAAAAACTCCATACCTCCTTATACCCCTTTATTGTTGTTCCTTAGTATTGAAAAATATCTTCTTGCCATTGCTGCAAAATAACTACAATATTACTGTTAACTCTCGCCCATAAGTTACATCAGTTTTAATTTTCCCACCTATCACCATACCCAATGGCTTTTTGTTTGTTTTTGAGCCTTCTGTGCCTTTTTTGGTTGGGCAGGGCTATTTCTCTGAGGTGGATGAAGCAGAAGTGGGTGGCCCTGATGCCAGGCAAGCCATGCTTCACTGGCTTGTGGGTGATGAAGAACTGGGCTTGATTTCCCCTGGTTGAAAGTTGCAGTTGTAAACGCCCAGCATGCTGCCCGCCACCTCAGGCACCTCCATGGGTGGTGCATGCTCCTTGGCCTTGCAAGTGCTGCTTCCACCCCAGGCCACCACCACGCCCTGTACAAGGGCATCAGCCGTTCTGAGGACATGTCCAGCAGCTGGTCGAGGTCCAAGGCGTGGTAGGTGAACTTGTGGGAGGTCTGTTTCTCCTTTTGCTCCATTTGACCATCTTGTCGGTTCTTCGGAAAGGCCAATGGCTTTTATTTGTAATGATGTAACAATAAAACCAAACGCTTTACTGTGGCCTACAAGGTCTTTTTTTTTTTTTTTTGCTCTGGCCCGTCTCCTCTTACTTCCTCCCGTTACTACTTCTCTTACTCTGCTCTAGTTACACTGGCCTTCTTGCTTTTGAAACATAATAAACTCATTCCTATTTCAGTGCCTTTACTTCTGCTTTCCCTAGATTCTTGCCCTTTCACATCACTCAGGACTCTGCTTGAATATCCCTTGGAGATGCCCAAATCACCCTACCCCATCACTTTCTGTATCATTTTTCATAACATACTACCTGAAATTGTTGTGCCTGTTTATTGTCTTTCCTCCCTAAAATGTATACTCCATGAGAACAGGGGCTTTGTCTTGTGCACTGCTATATCCTCAGCATCAAGAATGGTGTTTGGCCAATTTCTTTCCTCTGCCCTATATCTAAGTCCCTTCTCAGTCTGAAGCAGTCACAACAAACATCATCCCAAATCCTTTAAGACTGAGGAATGAACAAAAATGAGGAGGGAGTGTAACCACAGACCAAAGCAGATTTATTGTGAGTTATTATCTTTTGTTAATGGAGTAACTTGTAACATTGATATAAAAAAAATTTTTTTAAAAAGGATCGTGTTTGGCATATAATACGTGCTCAATAAATATTTGTTAAATGAAGGAATTAATTGCTTGCTAACTTATGTTCAGATAAATCTAGAAGTATTCAGGAAAAAATAAGAGTTTGACCTCTTAAAAAGTCTCTGAATTAAAGCAGCAGTGGATAAGAAGGGAAATGAAACCTCTAATGAGAGAGTATCATTGGAATGTCACTCTCCAGACAAAGATGTCTCCATTTTGGAAAACTTTTAAGTGATTCACATGACTAAGAACAGGTAAAGACCAAGTACTCAGATTATCACCAAGGATGGTTTTTCTTCTTTAAGAAATTCTCTTTATGACAGGAAGAGAAACAGCACTAAATACTGATAACCACAATGTGAAGCTTGTTCAGGTAAAAAGACAAGGTTTGGTATAAACAAGTTGGAGAGCGGATGTGGCTCAAGCAGTTAAGCTCCTGGGGTTCAATTCCTGGTGCCTCCTAAAAAAGACAAACAAATAAGCAAAAAAACAACAAGCAGATGAAGAGAAAAAAACGAGCAGACAATGAACAAAACAAAAACAAGCAGGGAGCGGATGTGGCTCAAGCAGTTGAGTGCCTGTCTCCCACATAGGAGGTCCTGGGTTCGGGTACTGGTGCTTCCTAAAGAAAACACACACAAAAAAAAAAGAAGAAGAGAGAACAAAAAACAAAAGAAAAAAGAAAAGAAAAAAAGAGCAGACAAAGCAAAGAGATGAGGGAGCCACTGGGGAGAGGATAAAAAACCAACTTTATAAAATGAAGTTTATTGACAAAGGTACTTACTATACTTTATATATAAATGGAATTTTTTTAACTTTGTTCTGATATATATTGTATCATGGATAGATATTTGAGATTAATACAACTATGAACTCCCAGTTATGAAATATTTCTTATACTATTTAGACTGAAAAATAACCCATCAACAAGCATCATTTCTGATCTAGTGCCAGCTACCTACCATACAATCTCAAACCCAATTAGTAACATCAAACTGTTGCCTATCCTACAGTATTTACATTTTTACTGGAGACAAGACTTTCTCATGGTACAAATTCAAACATCAGCAGACCTATGAAGGGTTATTTTTGGCAGAGACAATTTATTGTTGTAAAAATCACTCTGTGTGGACACCAACTACCCAAATATACAAAGGAAAGTCCTGGCATCTTCCACTGATCATGAGGCTACTGGTTTGACATTCAGGTCCGTGTCTGAAGCGCCTTTTATGACTAGGGAAGTCTGAGTCACCCCCAGCTTCTCTCTTGCATTTCTGAGTCATTTCCTTTTCTATTAACCCATACTATGTACAACTACTTACAAGAACTGTCCAAAATCACAAAATTTTTAAACCAGAGGGATGTTAGATATCACTGAGTCCAGTGTACTCATTTTATAAATGGTGAAACTGAGGCCAAGAGATTGTGTCTCTCTGTTGCACAGCCTATGTCAGGCAGCTTTTCCTGCACCCAAGACCTCTTCTCCAGAAGAAGCTGATTTCGCAGCAATTTTAGACTCCAGCTTACATTTATGATTTTATACATAATCACCTTTATTAGATGTAGCCCCAAGTTAGTTTTCTTTAAAACAATTCTATTCCACTTTCACCGTTTTTCCATCTGTCAGAGCAACATCCTAGCACTGCAAAATCAATCATACACAGTTAAGCCCCTAATACATGCTTTTTGATTTTGTTTAAACAAGTGATAGAAAAGATCACATCATCTCATTAGAAAAGCATTCTCCTTAGACAGCTTGTTGGGTTTTTTCCCTGGTTTCTTTTAAAAGAGTTCCAGCCAAGGGCTATTTCAAAGGTTGATTCTTTCTCCTTTCACAAGCTGTTCTCCAAACTTCCAGACATCCTTCAGGTCAATATTTTTAGTGCCAAAGAATCTATATGCTGTTTCCACAACTTCCTTCTCAATGTTTTCTTGACTGGTGCCCTTCACATGTATGAAGTGGCAGTCCACACTGGTATAATGGCGGGAAATCGCTTTCTGGAATCTTTGAGTTTTGTTCCTGCCAGACTCATGGATGAGCAGAGGATAGGAGAAGGCGGTGTCTCCCTTCTCCATCACTGGGTGCACGCGGGCATTGTTTTCCTCGTAGTCCTGGATCCCACGGAACATTATATTAACATCCCCTCCCATGGGGGAGAGTCGTGCTGCTTTGGGGGCCCTCATGTGCTGGAGCACAACCAGACAGTCATTGTGCTCCATGGCTGTCCATGCACACACCATGCGGCTGCTGGGCCCAGAGGGTAAGAGCCAGTGCAGGCCCTGGTGCGAGGGGTGGCGGGATGTCTCCTCGCCTGAACCTGGAGGTCTGTTTAGCAGCATTATGTGCATGGCCATAATTTTGCCTCCAGTGAAGCACTCCACTTATTTCAGAATCTCTAGGAGAGTACAATGTCTGAAAAGCTCATCTTGGAAATCTTGGGTCCTTGTAACCACTTTTTCACTTGGAATGTATTCTGATTTTGCAGTGGTCATATCTTTCATTACCAGTAATCCCACTGGCTTCACCTCCTTTCTGCAGATTTTTTTCAAACTCATCCTTAAAGTATTGGATATCAGCATCTGGTACCAGATTTTTAATGACAAGAAACCCATTTTCTTCATAAAATTGTCTCTGTTCCAGGCTTAGAACATTATTACCCAGAGTTAGAACACTGGAATGTTCAGGATGGACGCTGACAGGGGAAACAGCCCCTGACGTGGGTAGGCACGGTGACCCTGTCCCCGCATGATGCATGGTTGGGCGCAGTTGCGGGGGGCGGGGGGGGAGACCGTATGTGAGCTTGGGCACCCTGTAAAAAATTCTCCAGGCACTCCAAATGTCCCCTGGAGGCGGCAATCAGTCCCTGCTGAGAACCACCCTGACTTAAGGCAGAAGCTTTTGTAACTCAGCACTGGGCCCATTTAGTCCCTGCTATGCCCGGCTTCTCTCCCTCTCTTTCCCTCTGAGGCTAGCACCCCTTCATCAGATGGGATCCTCTGACTTCTCTCCACCCTCAATGGCCCCGAAAGTGGCACCTGGGGTGAAAATGGGAAGCAAAAGCTTCTGCCCTTCCCCCTTGCACCAGGGGGATCTCCGATTGGATAGGATTTACATAATTGGTAAAAATAAGACAACATATGCAGGGCTCAGCTCTTTTTTAATTGTGGTAACATATATACAACATAACATTTCCCATTTTAACCACTTTCAAATATACAGTTCAGTGGTGTTAATTACATTCACAGTGTTGTGCTATCATCGACACTATCCATGACCAAAACCAGCTTTTCCTTGTGACTGCTGTGAATCAAGGCTGACCCATCAGGGCCTTATGCCCTTTCCTAGCTGGAGGGTGGGCTCAGGGGGACAGATAGGACATACCAAAGAAATCTGCCTTAGCTGCACACTTCCCCCTTGACTGTGCTATCCTACTTGGCCTCCCCAGCCCACACCCACCCTCACCAGTGCATGGAGACAACAAGCCTGGGTTGTCATAGAAAGGCAGAAACCAGATGGTTGCTATGGAGACTTGTTTAAACACATACACACAGAACTAGAACATGGCCCTGGCTGAGTGGCAGGGGTGAACGGCAGTTCTTGTCAGGACATGCCTTTTTCTTTCTCTTAAGAATTTACTATTGCCCTACCTCTTTTATTCTCCCCACAGTTTCATGCTTCTCACTGCTGCTCTCAGATGCAGTCCACTGACCAGCATTTTTCTGAAACAGCTCCTTTGCTCCAAGAAATCACTGCTTAAAGACAGGCAGAATTATTTAATCTTTTTGAGCCTCAGTCCCTTCATCTATAATATGGGAATAAATGACACTATAAATGTTATATGACTTTTGTTAGAATTAATTTATATATATACACATACATATATATAAAGAAACTTGTATCATAACTGGCAAAGTAGATAATAAATGGAATTTATCCTTATGCTAAAATAAAATTCTGCTCTGGGTCAACTGGGAACCAATCACTGGTGCCTTTGGAAATCTTGGTTTGTACTTCCTTTCTTGGCAGGAGGAAAAAGCTATTTTGGGAGTGATTTTTGTCCTTTGGAGTGATGGAAAATCAGAATGGGGGGGGCTTTGTTTTGTCTTTTTTGAACTCAGCTAGAAAGCGGTTTCAGGGGGAAATCTGGGCGTATGATCTCTTCCTTTCTTTCATCAATTTGAGATGAAAGCCACAGAGAATAGAACACACAAGACACAAAATCATCCTTGCTGACTAAACGGGAAAAGGATAAGGAAGGCAGAATGCTCTCTGCGTCTTTGGCTCTGGCCACCCGCCTCCAGCAGACCCAAGCCAAGAGGCTTGGCTGCATCAGTGCAGCAGGCTGGGGCTTGTTCCTACTGCAGGATCTGCTCGTAGTGCCTGCTGAAATTTTTTGGGAAACAAACAAAAACAACAACAAAAACCTTGGTATTTTCTAATACCAGATAGAGGGCAGATAGTTCCACATTGGAGCTACCTTATCTTAGGTAAGATTTTTCTTCTTCAGCTTGATTCTAGTGTAGATTTATGCTCTTGGAAGAGGTCTCAGCTCCTACTAACACGAAGGAAACAAAAAAACAGTATGCACTTTGCTCTGTTCTTTTCTGTAAGATAGACAGATATTACTATCCTATTTTTACAGGTAAAAAAACAAACGATTGAAAAAGGACTGAAGAGATAAATGCTAAACTGGGAAATTGTGGTTATTTCTGGAGGAAAGTGTAGGGAATGGGATCACGAGTGGTAATCACAGGAACTTTAGACTCATCTGTATCATTTTGCCTTTTTACAAGGGGAGCATATTTATGTATTAATTGTACAAATAAAATTAAAATATAAATTAAAAGGTAAACTTATTTTACAAAATTTTACTGAAGCTCAGAAAATGTTGGTAAATGGCAGATTCCAGAGACCATGGCCACTCCCTGAAATCACACTGCCCTGTGTATACTCTGACAGTGAGCCGGGTTTGGAGCCGAGGAGTCCAGATCTTTCTCTTTCATGAGCGCTAAAGGGAGGCATGACCAGATCGCATCAGGCCAACAACATGATGACTACCCTTTGGCTTGGCCTGTGAAGTTGACTAAATCACAGACTCCTTCAGATAGGGAATGGGGAAGAAGATAAAAGAGAATTGATAAAAGATATTAGGTTTTACACTTAAAAAGATTTCAAATTGGATGATTCAGCTAGGGCACCAAGATATAATAGGTATGAAATGCCAAAGTGAGGTGCCAGACAGAAATGCAAAATTTTAAAAGAAATTAACAAGGACCAGTTTCACAAGTCTTGAACTTATTTCAAGAGTATAAAAAATGGAGATAAGTTTATAACAGAGATTTCTTTGGAGAGAGCTACCACAATGCTGTGAACCCCATCCCATCCGAAGGAGAAGAGGTGGGGGGAGTACTTCCCTCTTCTCAAGCCTAGAGAGAGGGACTGAAGGGTTTGATATTTGTTCCTGGATTGAGGGATGATCATGAGACTATATGACTCCTGGTAAAGGAATTTCAAGACAATGCAATAAAATGTGAGGTAACAAGTAAACAGTTCTCTGAAGTTAACTGTGCTCCTTTAACAAAAGGTCAAATATACATGAATCCTGGAAAAATAAATAAATAAATAAACCTTTAAAAAAAAAAGTAACTGCAAGACCATTACCTAAAGGTGATGAAAAGCTAGGAGTCCTGCTGGAGTTTTCATCCAGGTCCAAGGAAAATCTTTCCCACTGAATTTATTTTGCAGAGACCGGGGGAGACAAAATTAAACTTTCAAATTAAACTTTCAATTTAATTACATCCCTTCAGTTGTACTTGTTAAGCATTCCAGTTATAATCATCTTTGTATTCTCTGAGGTATTTTATTAGCATTCGTGGAACTGACTATTCCTTCCAGGTTGTAGTGTGCCAAAGTACCTTTTGGTAACATCCTCTTCAAAATAAAACAAAAAGGAGGTTTAGGGATTTATGATTTGGCAAATCTAGCTGAGGCCAAGGGAATTAAAATAGACTTTTAAAGTTAGTTGGATGGGAAGCGGCTGTGGCTCAATTGGTTGGGCTCCCGTTTACCGTATGGGAGGCCCCAGGTTTGATTCCCAGGGCTTCCTGGTGAAGGCAAGCCGGCCCGCGCGGCGCAGTGAGCTGGTGCAGCAAGATGATGCAACAGGAGACAAGCAGACACAGAAAAAATGCAAAGCAAGTGGACACAGTGAGCACAAGCAGCAAGGGTGGGATAAATAAATAAATAAATAAATCTTTAAAAAAAGTAAATAAATAAAGTTAGTTGGAACCTTGAAGATCTAGTTCCAACTAATTCCTCCTGCAAGTGATCTTTTAGTCCCTTCTTCAATAACTCTAGCGTATTTGAATTTACCACCACCTTCACCCTCATGAAAATTATTTGAGACCACTGCTCTCTACATGTCACTTCACTAGCCTATACATGCTCCCTTCCCTCAGCTGGTTCCTCCTTGATGAGGTCTTGACTCTTGGCATCACTCAGGCTCCACTCTGCATGAGCTCAAATTTATCAGTGTATCTCTTTAGCACTGGTTCAGATGTGGCCTGACTAGGCCAAGTAGAACTACGTATCTGGTTAGGGACCTGAACTGTAACAGAGCCTGAGGTCACCTTAGATTTTCTTCACTGCCCACCCCGTCATGCTATTGACACATGTAAAACTGACAACTAAAACCTATAGGTATTTTTGGGGTGAGGAAAGGTTGTTTTGATCTCATAAATAATATACAAATATGTTTGCTTTATAAAACAAAAAATAGAGATAAAATTTTCATTAAAAAGTATTACAGACAAGGCCAAAGTCTTTTTTGACCATTATCCTGATCCTGGTCCTCCTCCCAGAGATAAACACTGTTTCATTTTGGCTAAGTATCCTTCCAGACCTTTTTCCATGTATTTACATGGGTCTATATATTTACATGTAGAAATATAAAATTGAGTGTTTTTTTTAACATAAATGGTATCACATGGTATGTATTATTCCACATCATTCTTTTTTCACTTAACATGTTTCAGAAAGGTTTTCATATGAGTACACATAGAGCTGTCTCATTCTTTCTAACTGCTATAATACCCTAAAACAGATGTAACTCAGCTTATCTAACCTTTCTGTTGTTGGACATATAGATTGTTTCCAACTTTTATTACAATGTTTAGTGAAAATTCTTTATGTCTCTTAGTGCTGTATGGGAGTATTTCTCTAGAGTAAAGATAAAAGTCAATTGCTGGGTCACAAGGTATACATATTTAAAATTTAATACATACTTCCAAATTGCCCAAAATGATTTATATTCCCACCAATCTTGTGAGAATACCCCTTAGCTATTTTTTTTAAAGATTTATTTCTCCCCATCCCCTTGTTGTTTGCACTTGCTGTGTTTGTTCATCTTGTTTCTTTAGGAGGCACCGGGAACCAAACCTGGGACCTCCAATGTAAGAGGGAAGCGCCTAATCGCTTGAGCCACCTCCGTTCCCTGCTTTTATTGTGTCTTTCATTATGTTCCTCCTGTCTCGTTGCGTCATCTTGTTGTTGCCACATCTGACCGTCACATCAGCTCACTGTCTTGCCCATCTTCTCTAGGAGGCACCGCAAATCCCTGCTTTGTTGTGTGTCTCATGTTTTTCTTCTTGTATCTCTTATTGCATCATCTTGTTGTGTCGGCTTGCTGTGCCTGCCCATCACACCAGCTCGCTGTATTCTTTAGGGAGGCACTGGGAACCGAACCACAGACCTCCCATGTGGTAGGTGGGAGCTCAATCGCTTGAGCCACATCTGCTTCCACCCCTTAGCTATTAATATTTACCCATACCCTTTGCTAACACTTGCGCTGTTAGTAGTCTTTTATTTTTTAGAGATTATTTATTTATCCCCCTCCCCCCACAAGCCCCGTTGTTTGCGCTTGCTGTGTCTGTCTGTTGTGTGTTCACCTTCTTTTTGAAAGCACCGGAACCAAACCTGGAACCTCCCATTAGGAAGGGAGGTGCTTAATGTTGAGCCACCTCTATTCCCTGCTTTGTTGTGTCTCTCATTGTGTTTTCCTCCTTGTGTCTCTGTTGCATCATCTTGTTGCATCAGCTCGCCACACTAACCCGTTGTGCCAGCTTGCCGTCTTGCTCATCTTCTTAGGAGGCACCGGGAACCAAACCTGGGATCTCCCATGTGGTAGGCAGGAGCTCAATCGCTTGAGGCACATTGCTTCCCGCTGTTAGTAGACTTTTTAAATTTTTGCCAGAATGAAAAGCAAACAAGTTATCTCATACACACACACACACACACACGTTTGTATATATAGGTATATGTGTGGTCTATGTATGTAAAAACCATTTGTGTGTCCTCATCTATGTTTTAATTGCCTACTTTGCTCATATATCTGTTGGGTCTCCTAAGTCATTTTCTTTTTTTTTTTTTTTTTT
>JAQZBX010080783.1:0-13771 GCA_029593785.1 Cabassous unicinctus | reverse complement strand
GACTGAAAATCACAGTCCTGGCAGGGACCGGCTTCTTTCCATCTAGATCAGATTGCCGCTCTAGCCTAAGGCCCAGGCCCATCTCGGGCAGGGAGGAAGCTGGGGGAAGCTGCGCCAGCCTCTCCGGGAAATTACAGGGCATGCCGCGGACGCTGGTGATCATCCTACTGTGGCACCGCAAGTCACTCTGGGAGCTATTCTGTGACAGGAATTGGAAGGTCCATTCCCCAAAAACAGGGGAGGAAGAGATGGTTGGCCACTGATTTCAGCTACTGATTAGTAAATTCGGCAGCTAAAGTATAACCCTAAGAACAGCTAAAGTTTGAGCCTGTCCAAGTCAGAAGGAGGCCAGTAGCCACCATTTTGACTCCACCCCCAGCATGAGGGGAAGCCAGGCTGACTGAAAATCACAGCGATGGTAGAAACTGGTTTCTTTCACCCACATTGACCTGCAGCCCTGGCCTAGGCTTTAGCCCCACCTCTAGCAGGGAGGAAGCTGATAGGCCTTGCACTAGCCTATCCAGGTAACTGCAGGTACATTTAGCTGGCACAGACTGAATAATCGAAGTCTACCGGCGCAACTGTGGTCATCTTGGACCTGCACTGCATAGATTGCTGCCCACATCTGCAGCTCCATCCTTGCCCCAGGCAGGGGAGAAAGGGATGTGAAACTTCATCAATCTCTGAGCAACTACAGTCTAGGCCTGCATGAGTTGGATTATTCCACACAGCTGTGGCTCTGTCCCTACCCCTGGCAAAGGAGAAAGTTTGGAGAAGCTTCACTGGTCCTTGGGGCAATGAGGGCAGCTTGAGCCTCCACAGATTATAGCACCAACTACATCCTTGTCTCCTACTACACAACCAGCAAGGGAGAAGGGCAGGAAGCCCTAAACTAAAGAGAAAAACTACACCCAGAATAAATACTCTAGGAAGCCAAATGCCAAGACACCAACAAAAAATTACTATCCACCAAGAAACAGGAAGATATGGCCCAGTTAAAGGAACAAGATAAGCCTCTAGATAACATAAATGAGTTAAGACAACTAATCATAGATGTTCAAACAAATCTCCTTCATAAATTCAATGAGATGGCTAAAGAAATTAAGGATATTAAGAAGACAATGGATGAGCACAAAGAAGAATTTGAAAATATACATAGAAAAATAGCAGATCTTATGGGAATGAAAGGTGCAATAAATGAAATTAAAAATACACTGGAATCATATAATAGCAGATTTGAGGAGGCAGAAGAAAGGATTGGTGAGCTTGAAGAAATGGCTTCTGAAAGTGAACATACAGAAGAACAGATGAAGAAAAGATTGGAAAATTTTGAACAAGGTCTCAGGAAACTAAACGACAGCAAGAGACATGCAAGCATATGTGTCATGGGTGTCCCAGGAGAAGACAAGGGAAAAGGGGCAGAAGGAATATTTGAAGAAATAATGGTAGAAAATTTCCCAACCCTATTGAAGGACATAGATATCCATGTCCAGAAGGACAACGGACTCCCATCTGAAAAAATCTTAACAGACCAACTCCGAGACACATACTAATCAGAATGTCAAATATCAAAGACAAAGAGAGAATTCTGAGAGCAGCAAAAGAAAAGCAATGCATAATGTATAAGAGATACCCAATAAGATTAAGTGCTGATTTCTCACCAGAAACCATGGAGGCAAGATGACAGTGGTATGATATATTTAAGATACTACAAGAGAAAAACTTCCAGCCAAGGATCTTATATCTGGCAAGGCTGTCTTTCAAAAATGAGGGCGAGTTTAGAATATTCACAGATAAACAGAAACTGAGAGAGTTTGTAACCAAGAGACCTGCTTTGCAGGAAATACTAAAGGATGTGCTACAGCCTGAAAAGAAAAGACAGGAGAGAGGGGCCTGGAAGAGAGTCTAGAAATGAAGATTATATCAGTAAAATAACTAAAAGTGTCAAAAGAGTGGTGAAAATAAAATATGACAGATAAAACCTAAATAATCAGAAATAAACTTAACCAATGATTTAAAGCACTTGTATTAAAAAAACTACAACTCATTGCTAAAAGAAATTCAAAAAAGACCTAAATAATTGGAAGAACATTCCATGCTCATGGATTGAAAGACTAAATATCATTAAGATGTCAATTCTACTCAAATTGATATACAGATTCAATGCAATTCTGATAAAAATTCCACCAGCATTTTTTTAAATAAATGGAAAACATGATTATCAAATTTATTTGGAAGGGTAAGGGGTCCTGAATAGCCAGAAACATCTTAAAAAGGAAAAGAGAAGTTGGAAGACTCTCATTTCCAGACTTTGGTAAGTCGTATTACCTAGCTACAGTGAGAAAAACAACATGGTACTGGCATAAAGACAGACACACAGACCAATGGAACCAAACTAATGGTTAAAAAACAGACCCTCACATCTATGGTCAAGTGATTTTTGACTAGCCTGTCAAACCCACCCAGCTCAGGCAGAACAGTCCATTCAACAAACGGTGCTGAGGAAACTGGATATCCAAAGCAAAAGAAGGAAAGAGGACCCCTATCTCACACCCTATATAAAAATTAACTCCAAATGAATCAAATATCTAAATATAAAAGCAAGAACCATAAAGCTTCTAGAGGAAAATGTAGGAAAATATCCTTACAACCTGGTGGTAGATTCTTAAATGAGATAGGAGGACTGAGATGGACTACTGATATTTAATGTATGTAGAAGTTTTAATTAGCTTTACTGTAAAAGTGTGGAAATGTACAGAGTTGATGGTAACACATTAGAATGAGTAACAGCTGGTTTATAAATGGGGATGTGGCTGAAAATGATAGTATAGGGATGTAAATGCCAATTGACAGAAAGCAAGAGAATAATCTAGGGACTGAATAGCACAGTAAACCCAGAGACGGATGAGAATAGTGGTTAGTGGTACTGATGCAAGAGTATTCTCTGTGAGCTAGAGCAGACATACATCAGTATTGCGGGTGGTGGGAATGTGGAGAAGCATCGGAAAAATACAGCTGGAGTGACCTATGGAGTATGGTTAACAGTAGTAATGTAATATTCTTGCTTCTATGCCAAAGATGTACTGTGTTGATGATGCTGTGGACCTGGTAACAATCGGATGATATATCTCATAATCTGCAACAAATATTCCACTGGGGTGTGGTGTGTTGATAGAGGTGTGTTGTTTGGGAATTCTGTACATGTGCATGACTGTTTTGTAAGTTTACAAATTCTATCATAAAAATATATTTAAAAAATAATAATAGAGTGGATTGGGGGAAAAATACACCAAATGTAAGATAAGGACTATACTTGGTAGTAAGATTTTGACAATATTCTTTCATAATTTTTAACAAATGTCTTACGATAATGCAAGGTGTTGGTGGAGGGTTGATGTATGGGACCCCTGAATGAAGTTATGAATGTTTGCTTTGTAAGTTCACAACTTTTACTATACACTTATTGTTTATGTATGTTCATGTATAAATGATATAAAAAAATAATAATAGGGTGGGTTGGGGTAAAATACTTTGGTTAGTAGTAATATCTTGAGGATGCTCTTTAATCATTAGTTAAAAATTTTTAACAACAATGCAAGGTATTGGTGGTAGGGTGAGGTATGAGAGCCCTGTATGATGTTATGTATGTTTGTTTTGTAAGTTCACATCTATTACTATACACTTATTGTTTATGTATGTTCATGTATGAGATACTACTACATATCTACTAAATTAGCCAAAATTCTCAAAAAATCAGACAATATCAAGTGTTGGTGAGCAAATGAAGCAACATAAAGTCTCATACACTGCTGGTGGGAGTGGAAATTGGCAAACCATCTGGCATTCTCTACCAAAGGTGAACATACTCCTACCATATGAACTCAGCATTTCCTCTCCTAGATAAATACATAACAGAAATATGTGCACAAGTCCACTGAGAGGCATGCAGAAAAATACACTTGGCAGCATTATTCATTACAGTCCCAAATTGGAAACAGCTCAAATATCCACCAACAATAAAATGGATAAATTGTAGTAAATTCTCCCAATGGAAAAGTATACAAAATAAAAATGAAAGAACTAAAACTTCAGGCAACAACATGGATGAACATCACATTGATGTTGAGTAAAAGAAGTCATATATATATACATATATATATATAGTTCCTGTCATATAAAGTTCAAAAACAGGAAAACTAAATAATGTTGGTAGAAGTCAAGACAGTGGTTACATTTGTGAGGATGGAGGAGGAGAGATTGGCAGGGGTCTAAGTGAAGCTTCTGAGATCCACTCAATGTTCTGTTTTTTGACCTGGGTGGCAGTTATGTGGAATTTTGTTTTGTGATAATTCAGGAAGGTACACATTTATGTTTTAAGCTCTTTTCTGTATGTGTCATTCTTAAACTAGAAAAAAACTTAAAAATTCAAATAACTTGTAAGGAATCATATTTTTGAAATCACCAATGTACCCCAGCCTACCTTTATTTCTTCCTTTTATTTTTTTTCCTGGTTATTTTGCATCTAACATCTACTGATACTTTTTATTTATTTATTTATTTATTTATTTATTTATTTATAAATTAAAGTCTATTTATTTATTTTTTAGGTACG
Organism: Cabassous unicinctus; assembly: GCA_029593785.1. Lineage (NCBI taxonomy): Eukaryota > Metazoa > Chordata > Mammalia > Cingulata > Chlamyphoridae > Cabassous > Cabassous unicinctus. The sequence continues at coordinate 9,159 of JAQZBX010080783.1, read as the reverse complement.
GGGCCAGGGATTGAACCCGGGACCTCGTATGTGGGAAGCCGACACTGAACCACTGAGCCACATCGGCAACCCTGATACTTTTTATTTTTAAAGAAATTATAATGCCAGTTTCCTTTCCAGTAATGCTCCAAGAAAGCCATCTCTGTCATTCCTCAGAAATGCTCACAATATAACCCAGTGGTTAGAAATAATAATACCAAACAGAAGTGTAATTTCCTAAGGGAAGAACACATTTCTCTTGGCAATGACTGTCAACAGCATTCTTGGAAATCCAGCAGAATTCAGAGTTTCAAGCACCATAGTGAAGGAAATGTTTAGTAACAGGAATAATGGAAATAAAAACATGATGGAAAGAAAATGATTTAGAATAATGTTAATTCGTTACTTTAGTTTCATTACAACTTTAAATACAGTTGTAAATTTAAAAAATACTCATTGAGGAGTCTGATACTCTGTATTTTCTTTGCCACCATCATCTATCAAAAATCTGCTTCAGTTCAAACATTTACTACAGGACTTCAATGCACAGTAGGGTGACTGAAAGGGTTTGAAATATCTGAATGAGACTAAAGTTGGAAAACCAAGAGGACACTCACTGTAAGGTCAAATGGTTTCACTGAATTTAACAAGCACACACCGTCTACCACACAAGACTGCCTTCTGTTCCTCAATGGTATTTTAATGCCTGGAACACCATTCCCCATTTTGTCAGTCTACAAAAATCCCAGCTCCTCTTTAGTGCAAACTCATTTATCCTTTCTTCCCTGATCACTCCTTCTTTGGTACCACTCACCAACATACCTTGTATCTTTTTTTATATCCCTTACCATGATATAATAAACTTCACATTTGTCTTCCCTACCACACTGTTAGTAACTTAAGGAGAGGAGCTATATTTCATTCATCTCTTTCTTCAGTGCTTATCAGAGTGCTTGGTGCATGGCAGGTGTCAGTAAGGGTTATTAAATGAAATAAACGGGAAGGGACTAAGGAGGAGGTAGCTGGGCTGGTGTTTTTTTGGAAGGGGGTAGTAGCTGACAGGGACTGGTATAAAATTGTGATGAGTAACTGTGGGCAAGAGATGAGTCCAAGAGCTTCTGGAAAGACTGGCCAGGAAGTAGGCCACATGAGCACTAGTCACAGTAGCAAGGGACAATGGAAAGGGAAGTAACACCAGAACTAATAATAAAATAGGAGGTTTTGGGGAGATGCATGAATAGCTTTCCTGATATAAAACTTGGTGTGGGGAGCTGAGTTGTCCAGCTGCTTTGGTAGGTGGCCTAGTGCCACTAGTAAGATTCTACAAGTGAAGCCCCCAGTTTGCTTGGTTTTATTATCACACTAAGGAGAGAGGCTTTCTGGTGCTGAAGTAAAGGCAATTACTGGAGATGGGCATGATTTAATCGGGATAAGTGAATTTTGGAGGTAAGAAATCTACTATATGTGGATGTGCACAAAGTGTAAAATTTGATTGTTACTACTGGTCACTTTGATTTTCTTTAAAAGGGCTGAATATTATACATGTCCAAAATATACTATGATGTTTACAAGAAAAAAAATCAATCTCTTTAAAAAAGTGTTCATTACAAGATTTGTTAGATTAGAAAAGGCTTTGGAATATTTACCTCTCTGATGGGAGGGTGCCTGGGGAGAGAAGCCATTAGTAAGGACACAAATAATGGTGAACTAACAAAAAGTTGAATTTTAAACTCCTATGTACATAATTACAATAATCATGGGAACTGAGATGAGCTCTACTGTGGAAAGGTGCATCCAGACATGCTTCAGAGAGGGCCTGCTATAATTAAGAAATAAACCACAGGCCCCAAGCTGAGGCTGTTTTTGCCAGGGCTTGTGAAACCCAAAGACATTCTAGATGAACACGGCTATGGTGAATTTTAGGTGTGGTGGAGACAGGATGGAGTTAATGGTCTCAGCTAGCTGTTTGTGAATGGGGTGTTCTGTGATTAAGTCCATGGAAGATGAGTTCCAAGACCATCCTGGAGCGGGGATGTGGTAGACAGATACTATGGGACTACCTAAAAGCCAATTAATTAAAAAAAACAAAACCCAAAACTCGTTTCCTTTGACTTCCTTTACTTAAGACATGGGAAAGCCAAAACATACAAATTCTTCATATCCGTTCCGGCTAGGGGTGTGACAGCTATGGCTACTTATCTACAGGCAGACGTTCCTGGGGAGGACTTCTCTTCCTAAATAAAAAGTCAGAGTCTCAGCAGAAATAAGTCCTTTGCATCTTTCCCCTTTGCTTGTCTTTTGGCCTGAATACTAGCCATGAAGCCAGAACTGCAGAAGCTGTCTTGGGACCATGAGACGATGAGCATGAGGCTAATGGCCTAGGTGCCAAGGACAGAGAAGAAATATGGAAAGAACCCAAGTCCCTGATGGCACTGTTGAACGGTGATTTACCTCTAGACTGCCCATCACTAGATTTCTTGGTGCATAAGAAAACAGATCTCTATGTATTTAGGCCACTGTAATTTAGTTTTCTGTTACCTATAGCCAAATTTAATCCTAGCCGATTAAAGAAAATAAAAATAGGGCCTTTGAATTCTCTGAGTATTTTCAGTCATAGCACAGGGGCTGATATTGTACTTAACCTCCTGTCAGATTCTGGTACTTGCTTGGGGAGTGGTATCCTGCCATACCGATATATACTAGGACTTCCCTGAAGGAGGCAGAGGTAGGATCTGGTGGAAGGAGAGCCCTTCTTAAGAAAGCCCCTCATAGCACATTCTTTGACTGGTCCTGAGGCTGGTAAGATGTTGCTGAATGTACAACATTAGGAAGGTGCAAGCTAAGCAGGCCTGTATGGCAGCAAAGTTCTTGGGGTTGAGGACAAACTGAAACTGGAAGATCCTGGGGACACAAGTGTCCCATACTCCAGTAGAGCTTCTCAGGTAAAGTAAGGGCTAGGCACTCAGAGAGGCATAAGCCAGGAGGTTTTGTCAAAACATTAAGCAGGACTGGGTGTGCAGAAATCCAGACAAAGCTTCCTTATAAGGGAGGATGTTCTTAGGTAGTTGCTTATATTTTTTTCCAGGTTTTTTCCCACCTTTTTAAATGGTGCCAAATGCGGCTGTTTAACAATCTGAAAACCAGAGCTAAAAAAAGCAATTCTCCTATTCTAAAATCTCTGCATAATTTGGAGGTAGAAGCTTCTCCATAAGCCAGGACTCTGGTTATTATGGCTATATATTTAGTCTACAAACAGATAATCTGACTTAGGTGACACTGAGTTCACCAAAGTGAAAAATACAACTCCAGGTGTTGTATGAATTTTTAAAAATAATGTAACTTTTTAGACTGGCAGATAATTTAAAAAGATATATAAATATTTCTTTAGAAAAAATAATAAGACCTTCATTGGTTCATTTAATTCTATACCAGAGATGATGTCCTAGCAATACAGCTAATCATCATCTTTTGCCCTAAATCCTAATTTTGATACAAAAAATAAAAATTAAAAAAAAAAAATCCCCTTTTAGTCTAAACTTCAATGAATCCCATTGGGTTTTATAAAGAGAATTTTTAGAAGCTGCTCACATAAATGAGAGAAGCAGCAAGATGGGAACCTAATTTTGTCTTATTCAAAAAATTATTCTGGGATTGAGTTAGAAACATTAGTAAAGAAATCTGTAATTTTTAATGACGCTTATCTGTTAGCTCGTTAAACAGCTCAGTAAATTTTATATCATTGTAAATGTTTTAAAAAGTTATTTCCATATTGATTAAAGAAAGGAAATATTAAGAAAATTTATCTTACAAGAATGTATTCAATAAAGAAATGTAACCTACCAGGAATTCCCTGTCTCTGTGCTATGTTTTTCTAGTTAGGTAACTGAAAGGCATTAAACACATCAATTTGGCCTGAGTTTTGAAAAGACCCTAGAATATTTTTTAAAGTTAATTCTTTTGAACTATGACACTGTTGAGTTAAAATATATTTGCTTTTAGCTTTGATCAGAAAATCCAATTTAGCTGTCTCAATGAAAAGTCTATTTCTCATGAAATGGAAGAACATTTAAAGAAAATATGTAGTAGCAAACATTCCAGAATTAAAATGAAAGAAACCCCCTCCACACACATATTTTCTTTAAAAACAATAGTTAAAATAATCTAGTTACACAAACTGCACTGATGAGCACCGTGTTAAATTTTATAAAGTATACTAATTAAATCAGGACTGCTCTTCTCTGAATGCTGGGTAATAAATGATGGTTCATTCAGTCATACCAGAGAAGAACATATGTCACAGAATTCCACAGGAAAAGACATGGCATCTTTGCCAAAAGGACAGCAGCAATTGAAATACTTGAATATTTTGGTTTCTTGAATTTTTCAGAACTTACAACAACAAAAAATGTGTGTATAAACTAAAGGATACTGAAAAACAGTTTCTATCTAGATAGGGCAGGATTTATTATCCACCACTTGGACTGGCAAACTTCCTCCATTTGTTTCTGTAAGATCTGTACTGAAGCACAGACATTACATAATGGACAAACACTGCAAGGCAGCCCAAAAGTCAAGCTGGCGAGTTATAGGACATCGTCTGGATGCCAGTCAAACCACAAAGCAGGTCTGCAGGGAGAGTATCCAGAGGGTCCAGATGTGACCACTGAGAATGAACTCTGACCTGGTTGTCCTCTTCCTCAATAACCCTTCTCTTCGTGTAACCTGATAACCATGTCACCAACTGAACTGGCTGGTATGAATATTGGTTACCTTTTACCATTCTTTGGACAGAAGCCCTGGAGGAGCTCACTAATAACCCGCCATGGTTAAGGTCTTATGTTATCAGCATTGTTCCTCATCTGGGACCGTCTTCCATTTGTGGTAGAGGAAAAGAGGCATCTAGTAAACCAGGTAACAGGAACTGCCTAAGGGATGGCTAGGGTAAGCGTGGGCCAAGACAGCTATTTTGATGGTCGTTGCAAAAGAAGGCAAGGGAGGTACTGGGGATGCAGAGGGGTCAGGTAGGAAAAGGCTGGCTAGGATGTTTGGGATACATAGTTAAGGACCAGACTAGGGTCACTACTAGGAGGCTGAAATAATACCTAAGTAGAATATGAACTAAGAACCCAAGGAAGGAAGAAAGAAGATGGGTAATTCTCATCTCTTCTCCCTTTACCCAAGGTTACAAATACTGGGTGGGTAATGGGAAAACAAAACAAAACAAAGAGGGCTAGATTTAGAAGCAAGGGACTAGAAGATCAGAGAAGGAAAGATGTCAGAAATAGGAGGCTTATGTGCAAAAGTTTATTTGCAAGTTCGTTGTTTGGAACAGAGATAAAGCAATGTGGCTGAGTATTCAGTCCGGTTCACAGAGTATTTTACCATCATGTAAGTCTACTCTGGTTGTGTGGGAAAGGAAGCCCAGGTTTCTCAAACAACAATGTGGCTGGAAGGCTCTGGCTCCTTGGGTCAGGGAGGGGAATATGTCCTGTGCCCAAACAGTCTTGCTTCCTGCTGCCTGCACTTGTAGCTGCTGTAGGATGCAGTGGGAGGTCAGTCACTGCAGCTGATAGGAAGATTCCTTTGGAAGATTCCCTTTCCAACTGCAGCTTATGCAGCCTGCTTATCTGAGAGGATGTTTATAACTCAGGTGTAGAAAAATTAGAAATTATTTCTCATAATGATACATTTAAAGAAAAAACATTAGCACTGAATTATATGTCATGAGCAATATATTATATATTCATTAAATACATAATTAAATGTAATATAATTGTTGTACCTTGACTTTTCACATATAAATAGAAAAACAAAACTTTCTTATATCCCATGTTCTGATTTGGGTTTAGAAAGTTTGCCGAAAGAGGCATAAGGAAAGCAGACGTAGCTGCCTGATCCTGGGGCCCTATGTCCTCAAGTCACTCAGTTTCTCAAGGACAAGAAACACATAATTCAGGCAGTCAGGCCAAAGGGAATGCCTGTCCAAGGGAGGAAAATGGATTCTTAACTAGAGAAGCTTTCTTACTTTTTTTAAATTAATCTTTTTAATTTTGAGATAATTAGATTTACATGTAGCCATAAGAAATAATACAGAGAGATCCCGTGTACCCTTTCCCCATTTTGCTTTAATGGTAACATCTTGAAAAATTGTAACATAGCATCACCACCAGATTACTGACATTGATACAATCAAGATACAAAAGAATTCCATCACAGCAAGTCTTCTGTTACCCTTTTATAACTGTACCTGTTTCCTTCCTTAACTTCTGGCAACTACTAATCTATTCTCTATTTATAATTTTATCATTTCAAGAATGTTCCATAAATGAAATCACACAGTATATGAACCTTTGGGATTGGCTTTTTTTCTCTTAGCACAGTTCTCTGGAGACTCCTCCCTGTTGTTAAGCACATCAACTGTTCGTTCCTTTTTATTTCTGAGTAATATTCCAAAGTTTGACTGTACTTTAGTTTATTTAACCATTTATCCATTGAAGGACATTTGGGTTGTTTCCGATTTTTGGTTATTATAAATAAAGCTGCTATATATTCACGTACAAGGTTTTGTGTGAACATAAGTTCTCATTTCTCAGGAACAAATGCCTAGGACGTTGCTGGGTAGCTATATGTTTAGCTTTTTAAAAAGCAGCTAAACTGTTTTCCAGAGGAGCTGTAACATTTTACATTCCCGTCAGTAATGTATGAGTGATCTAGGTGCACCCTCACTAGCATTTGCTGTTGTCACTATTTACTATTTTAGCCATTCTGATAGGTAGTGATGATATCATATTGTAGCCTTAATTTGCACTTTCATAGTGGCTAATGATGCTGAGCATCTTCTCTTGTGCTTATTTGTCATCAGTATATCCTCTCTGGTGAATGTCTGTTCATGTCTTTCTTCTGCTTTCTAATTGGATTGTTTGTGTATTATGGTTGAGGTATGAGAGTTTTAAAAAAAAATCTATATATTCTAGTCCTTTGTCAGATATGTGGTTTGTAAATAGTTTCTCCTAGTCCGTAGCTTAATAGAGTCTTCATTAGAGCTACATTTTAAATTTTAATTTATCAGTTTTTCTTTTGTTGTCAAGTCTAAGAACTCATTGCCTGATCCTAGATCCTGAAGACTTTCTCCTAAGTTTATTTCTAAAAGTTTTTATGTTTTACACTTAGTTCATGATCTATTTTGAAATAATTTTTATTTGAGGTGTAGAGTTTAGCTTGAGGTTCGTTCTCTCGCTCTGTCTTTTTTTGCCTAGGGAAGGCCAACTGACCCAGCAACACTTACTAAAAAGCCATTCTTTCTTCCATCAAATTAATTTTGCATTTTCCTCACAAATCTGTTGGGCATATTTGTGTGGGTCTATTTCTGGGTTCTCTGCTCTGTTTTATTCATCTACGTGTCTATCCTTCTGAAACAGTATTTGATTACTATACTGTATCTTGAAACTGGGTAGACTGATCCCTCTCACTTCATTCTTATTTTACAAAATTGTCTTTCCACATAAATTTTAGAATAATCTTGCTTGGATTTTTTTTTTTTTTCTTTAGAAGGTACCAGGGATTGAACCCAGGACCTCGTACATGGGAAACAAGTATGCAACCACTGGGCTACTTCTGCTCCCCAATGAAAGTTGGAATTTTCATTTGCTTGTTTTTAGGCGGTACTAGGGATCCAACCCAGGACCTCCTATATGGGAAGCAGGCATTCAACCACTTGAGCTACATCCACTCTCCTTGTTTGGATTTTGATAATTGTGTTACACTTGAATATCAATTTGGAAAGAACTGAAATCTTTAGTATGCTGAGTCTTCCCATCCATGAACATGGTATGCCTCTCCATTTATTTATTAAGTCTTCCTTGATTCCTCTCATGAGCATTTGCAGTTTTTAGCTTCAGTTCCGTATGTTTTGCTAGATTTACACCTAAGTATTTCATATTTAAGTGAATTGTAAATGGTATTTTATTTTTAATTTCAATGTCCAATGCTAGTACATAGAAATAATAACGATTTTTATATGTTTACCTTGTATTCTGCAACCTTGCTGAACTCAGTAATTCTAGGAATTTTTGGTAAATTTCTTGGGAATTTCTACATAGATAACCATGTCATCTATAAAGAGGGACAGTTTAATTTCTTCCTTTCTGACCTATATCTTTTATTTCCTTTTCTTGCCTTACTGTGCAGGCTAGATCTTCCAGCATAAGAGTGGTGACAGAAGACATTTTTGCCTTGCTTCTAATTTTAGGGGTAAAATACCCAAAATGCTTTTTCTGTGTGAATTGATATGATCATGTGATTTTTTCCTTCTTTAGCCTGTTAATATGGTGATTATATTGGTTGGTTTTTGAATATTGAACCAGCCTTGCAACTCTGGATTAAATGTCACTTGGTGACAGTATATAATTTTTTAAAATATATTGTTGAATTCTATTTGCTAATATTTTGCTAAGGATTTCTGTGGCTATATTCATGGCAGGATCGGTCTGTAGTTTACCTTTTCTTTCTTTTTTGCACTATCTTTCTCTGATTTTGGTATTAGGGTAATGTTAGCACCCTAAAATGAACTGGAAAGGGTTCCCTCCTCTTCTATTTTCTGTAAGAGATTGTGTAGAATTAGTATTACTTTACTTCTTTAAACATTTGGTAGAATTATCAAGTGAAGCCATCTGCTTCTGGAGATGTCTTTTGGGGGGAAATTTAAATTGCAAGTTCAATTTCCTTCACAGTTTTAGGGCTATTCAAATGATCTATTTCATCTGGAGTGAGTTGTGGTAGTTTGTGTTTTTTGAAGAATTAGTCCATTTCATCTAAGCTGTCAAATTTATGCATGTAGAGTTGTTTGTAGTATTCATGTATTATCTTTTTTATATCTGTAGGGTCTGACGTGATATCTCCTATTTCTTTGTTGATAGTGGTGATTTGTACTTTTATTTATATTTTCTTAGTCTTGCTAGAAATTTGTCAATTATATTGATCTTTTCAAAGAGCTATCTTTGTTTCACTAATTCTCTATTTTTTCTATTTTCAATTTCACTGACTTCTGCTTTTATTTCCTTGCTTCTGCTTGTTTGGGTTCATTTTCCTTTTCATTTTCCTGATTCTTGATGTGGGAGCTTAGATTATTCATTTAAAATTTTTCCTCATTTCTAATATAAGCATTTAGTACTACAAACTTCC
>JAQZBX010080782.1:0-13770 GCA_029593785.1 Cabassous unicinctus | reverse complement strand
GTATTAAACAAAATCAAGAGGAGTTGGTGGCAATCATCCCAAGTAGGATGATGGGTTTGGAAAATGGATTCCAAGAGATCAATAAGGGCCTGGGGTTTTTCCGAGTAGGAGGGGGGAGTGGTGCTTCCAGTTTAAGAGGTATGTAGTTGTGAAGGGCTGGTAGTATAAAACAGGCTTCCCAAGTTGGATGGTCCCTTTCTCGCCAATCTGAGCTGGACCCTGTGTTTCATGGAGGGGAATCTGTAACATGGGTTGTGCCAACCTGAGCCTCCTTGCTAGTGGGGTTGCAAGGCTTTCCTCAGAGGGGGTTGATGTTCCCAGAGGGACCAAAGGTGGAGGTATTTCTAGATCTGCCTGCACTCCCAGGCTAGGAGAAGAAACCAAAAGTGGGGGTGTTTCTAGGAGATCTGCCTGCACTCCCGGGCTAGGAAGAGAAGCTAGAGCAGCCAGATCATATGGCAGTGGTGGTGGGTCCTCCTTTGAGGGCCCTTGATGAATGACTGGCTTCTGGAACCTTGTTCCCTGTGCAACCAAGACCCTGCTCTGTCCCTTTTTTCCAACACACAATTGAACCCAAAGGGTCAGAGTCTGGGCTATCTCCAACCAAGAGTCGATGTAGGGAAACTAATCAGGGTGGCCAGGAGTTCCTGTGACAACCAGCCACACTGCACAGACCCTGGCTATATACAGGGCTCCTTCTGAGGGCCAGTCAACATTAAAAGTGGGCCACTCTATTTCACATAAGGTTTGGAGGGTGCCGGGGTTCATCCGGATGCCATAATTTCCAGAAAAACCCTCTTGTAATTCATGAGCATGCAGTTTAAGATGGTTGGTTTTGACTGTGATGAGCCCATATCCTATGTTGGTGGCACAAGACAGACAAGGGAAGGTGTCGCCTCTTTCAAGGTCACTCAGATGCACACCTGTCCACATCTCTCGTGAGAACTTTGGCTCGTCTTAGCTAAGGCACTCGGGTAGAGTTCGGGGTGGCTGTTATGCCATATGACGTAGCTGCAGAAAACAGGTTAGGGCCCATGTGGGTTCTGTAGCATAAACTTTGGAGTCACAGACTAGTACGGCAGATGCAAGCCTCTGCCGTCCTTACTCACTCACACAGGATAGGAATAGGATTGCCCTATTCTGGAATCTAAGTACTCAAGATTTCAGGAGGTGATCAGTCTCCTCTTCTATCTGGAGATGGGCATGACTGCGGACTTGGCACCCGGGGCCTTAACTTTCTGGAGTCTTCAGGCACTATTCAGTCTGCCTCTCCACTGAGTCAGGCTGGGGTGTAGGGATGTGGCTTGTGGGCACCGCCTTAGAAGGAGGTCCCATAAAAAAGACAGGCAGCGCCCATTCTGTTCACTCAGAGATCAGTATCAGCTGCACCCATCAGCCCCAAGCCTGAAGCACAACAGGCCTGCTCGATTGGGTTTTTCCCTGTCAGGGAACCAAATGTTGCAGCTGGCGGAAAGAAACCCAAGTGACACTCTTGGAGCTACGGATGAACAAAGTTTTATTATGTGTGGGCCTAGAGGAGAATTCAGTCTCCAAATTCTGAGCACTGTCTTCTGATTTTCATAATTTTATATAGGAACATTAAGTGGGCAAATTCCTGAGCAAGGAAGCAGGCAGGGTTACAAAAGCAGAGGAGGAAGATTAGCTTATCTTCCTAAAAGCAGAAGGCTATTAAGGAGAAAAAGAATCATTATCTGTTTAGAGTCATAAATTTCAATTCAAAGGGGCAGGTGGGGAGTGCTTATCTTCTGGATTTGGATTCCATGGAGAGAAAGGGGGAGGAGGAAAGGAGAAAGGGACAGAGGGGGTTTATTTTCCTAAAGCTGTGGGTATCTGCCACGGGGGGTTAAGGTCCCAGCACTTCCCTTATCAAATGGACCTAATCTGAAGTGCGAGGGAAAGTTTGGCGTTAGGGGATTATAACTAATATAACACCCTTAGCTGGAGGAGAGTGGAGACTGAGTCTGCATCAGAATCTTGGCAGTGTCTCTACCACACCCATTTCCATAGAATTCTGGAAATTAGGCTTTATTTAAACATTTGCAGAATATTCAAAGGATAAGAGGTTGGGATGTTGAAAGGTGAGTATTGTTTATTGCCTTCAAAAAACCCTCCTGCTGTGCATATGGAACAAAAAACATTATTGGACAAATATGGTTTCATGGATATAAAAAGATGGATTGAACCCACAAAGGTGGATTTCTGATTATAAGATGAACTGTGATGAGGTTGTGTAAGATTATGACAGAATGCTTTAAATTTTCTGGGTAAACTCAAGACAGATGAGAGAAGGTATGGAGAACAAACACAACATCTTCAGCATTTGTGAATAAGAATGAAACCCTTCCCTAATGTCCCAAAATACCTCTTCCTAAAGAGGAAAGGCCAGTCAAATGATCTCAGGTCACAAGTGGGGAGCCATGTTGCCCACCAGGAAGAAATGCTCTGACATCAATGCAATGGTCTGGGACAGAGGTAGATTGGTTTGCAGGAAGATGTCTGACTCCTTAGAAGGGCCAAAGACTTCTGTGGAGGACCCAGGGAGAGATGCTTAGAATTGTGGTAATATAATTATCTTCTTTCTTTGCTTGAAAGAATACCAATGTCTCATTCTAAATAGAAAGAAAACCAAAACTTTTAAACTTAATATATTCATCATGTCCCAGTCCCTCGAAATGGACTTTTACACTACATGTCTATCCCCACTTCTGATCTCAGCTAAAAGCTAATCCATATAGGGAAGCATTTCTGACTCTCAGTCTGAAACAATATCTCCTCTTCACACCTCCTGGAAACTCATATTAATTCATTCATCTCTGATTATTTGATGACTATCTTTCTCCTCCCACTAGTCTTGTAATCCTGAGGGCAGGGACTGTTGAAAAGTAGATGTCTCAATTGCCAAATTTTGGGACCAAAGGGTCCATCAACAGATGAGTGGGTAAGTAAAGTGTGGTAGATACATTCAAAGCAATATTATTCAGCAGTAAGAAGAAATGAATTACAGATGCATGCAAAAATATGGATGAACCTGTGCACTAGTCAGGGCTTTCTAGGGAAACAGAATAAAAAGGAGATATCTGTAAATAGTATGAGAGTTTATAAGAGTCTCTCACATGACCATGGGGATGCACTAGTCCAAGTTCTGCAAGCAGGCTGCAAACCAGGGCCTCTGGTGAAAATCCAATGAAGGTCCTTGATGAGTTTCTGGGAGATGTTGGCTGTCCAAAGATGAGTTGGGAAATTCTCTCTGAATGCTGAAATCACTACCCCTTTTAAGCCATTCAGCTGATTGGATAAAACATCACTCATTGCTGATGGCAATCTCCCTGGTTGATTGTAGATGTGATCAGCCATCTAAGCAGTAAACTCACTGATGACTAAAGCCCATAAATGTCCTTGAATTACAATAAGCCCTGTGCTTCCTTGACCAAACAACTGGGCACAATTACCTGGCCTAGTGACACATTACCTAACCATCACAGTCCACCCCTTGTCAACTCAGCAACCATACACTTTACCTTTAACCATATTTAGCCACTAAGTAAAAAAATATGTATGTATATACACCTAACAATGTTCAATTCTCCTGCGTACCACCAGAAATGCATTAATTCCCTGCAGATTAGGGTGCAAGTCTTTGGGTAATATTCACTCTTAAACTTGACATCCTTAAATATTATGACATGAAACTAATACAACTTGTCATATGATAAGGGAAAAGGTTGGGGAAGAAAACAAAGAAATTTATTTTGTGTACAAATATAATCATACTCATAGTGAAACAAGAAAGATTCATGACTATTACAGTCCTCATTTCTGTAAATGGTCACATTGATGAAGTTCATATTTCTCACTACCTTCTTCCACTACCCATTCCATGTTCCTGTTACTCTCAGCAAGCACTTTAGCTGGCCGTGGTTCTTTGCCTTGTGGGGTGACCCAAATTTTCATTCCTTAAGATTCTGGGCCATGGTTAGTCCAGCTTTAATTGGGTTGCTGCAATTTTCCATTGATTTTAATCACAGGGCATGGCAGTACTAGGAGACAACTTAGAGGATCTCCTGTATTCCAGGCAAATTCTTCTTTACTCTCATTATATAGATGAAGTCCCATTTCCCATTGATAGTCAGGATCAATCACCCCAGTCAGTAGAGTAATTCCCTTCTTTGCCTGCTGATTCAGAGGTGAGAGGAGCCCAAAGAGGCCAGGTGGCAATCTTAACTTCCAGTTCAATAGAAACATTGTTGTGTTCCCCGGTGGCAGCATTCCTCCTTTTGGGACTAAGACCTGTAGACGAGCAGAGCTTAGGGTTGCAGGGACAGGAAGCAAAATTTTCCTAGTGAGTCACTAGGTGAGTGATGCCATTCCTATTTCCACCCCTTGATTCCTGGATCCATGAATGCTGATTACAGGACAAAGAGCACCATAGAATAGATGATGATTTAGAGCATACACAGCCTCATAGACAATATTGCCTCAGGCTTGCAAGGTATTGCCACCTAGTTGGAACTGTAATTGAGTCTTCAAAAGGCCATTCCACCATTCTATCAATCCAGATGCTTCAAGGGGATGGGGAACATGGCAAGACCAGTGAATTCCATGGGCATGTGCCCATTCCTGCATAGCATTTGCTGTGAAATGGATTCCTTGATCAGAAGCAATGCTGTGTGGAATGCCATGGTGGTAGATAAGATATTCAGTAAGTCCATCGATGGTAGTTTTGGAAGAAGCTGTGTGCAGGAAATGCAAACCCATATCCAGAGTATTTATATATTGCAGTTAAAACAAACCACTGACCCTTCCATGGTGGAAGTGGTCCCATGTAATCACCCTGCCACCAAGTATCAGGCTGATCACCTCAGGGAATGGTGCCATATTGGGTCTGACTGTAGGTCTCTGCTGTTGGCAGATTGGGCACTCAGCAGTGGCTGGAGCCAATTCATCCTTGGTGAGGGGAAGTACATGTTGCTGAGCCCATACATAAACTCCAACCCTACCTCCATAGCCACTTTGTTCATGAGCCCATTGGGCAATGAAAGAGTGGCCGGGGAAAGAGGCTGAGGGTTAGCCACAGAGCAGGTCATCTAATCCACTTGATTATTAAAATCTTCCTCTGCTGACATCACCTCCTGGTGAGAATTCATGTTGGACACAAATATTTTCATGTTTTTGCCCACTCAGAAAAGTCTATCTACATACCTCTTCCCCAGACCTCTTTGTCACCAATTTTCCAATCATGTTCCCTCCAAATCCCTGACCTTATACCCAAACCGTTGTCAACAGTCCATGAATCAGTGTACAAATGCACCTCTGGCCATTTCTTCTTCCTAGCAAGATGAACAATCATGTGACCTCCTCAAATTTCTGCCTACTGTGAGGATTTGTCCTCACCACTACCCTTCAGGGATGTCCAAGGAAAAGGCTGCAGTGCTGCAGCCGTCCACTTTTCAGTGGTACCTGCATATCATGCAGAATCATCTATAAACCATGCCTGAGTTTTCTATTCTTCAGTCAATTGATTGTAAGGGAGTCCCCAAAAGGCCAAAGCTGTGGGCTGAGAAAGAGAAGGTAACATGGCAGGGGTGGTGACCATAAACATTTGTGCTACTTCCTCATGTAACTTACTTGTGCCTTCAGGACCCGCTCAAGCCCTATTTCGTATATGCCACCTCCACTTTATTATGAATGGAGTGCTTCATTATGGAGTGCTGCTGTGCATGTCCAACTTTATGGTTTGGTTGGTCAGCTTATGATAGGCAACTCAGGTCTCATGGTAACTTGATGGCCCATGGTTAAACCTTCAATCTCTGCTAAGGCCCAGGGCCAGGCCAAAAGCTGTTTCTCAAAAGGAGAGTAATCTGCTGAGGATGGAAGGCCTTTGCTCCAAAATCCTAGGGTCTGCATTCTGATTCCTCTATACAGGCCTGCCAAAGGCTACAGATAGCATCTCTATTTGCCACTGAAACTTCCAGCATGATTGGATCTGCTGAATCATGTGGTCCAAGTGGTAGTGCAGCTTACACAGCAGCCTGGACCTGTCACAGACCCTTCTTTTTTCCAGTCCCCAATCAAAATGACCAGTTTTTCTGATCACTTGGTGAATGTGCTGGAGTAGCACACCCAAATGAGGAATGTGGGCACAATTACCAGGCTAAGTTGACACATTAGCCTGACCATCAAAACCTGGAAAAAATTATGTTGTATGATATAAACCATATGCAAAAGAACAAATCTTTTATGAACTCACTAATATGAAGTATAATAAGCAAAGTCACAGAAATATAATCTAGAATTAGGTTACCAAGAGAAAGAATGTAGGTAGAGGATGGGCAGCTGATACTTAATTTGTGCAGAATTTCTGTTTAGTTTGATTTTAAATGTTTGAAAGTGGATGGAGTTGATGGCAGCACATTACTCTGAGTATAATTCACAGCACTGAATGATTTGTGAATGAGATTAAAGGGGGAAGTTTTGGGTTGTGTATGTTACTAGAAGTAAACCTAGAGACTAAAACATGGGACTGTAAAACAGAGTGAACCCTGTGGTCGATAATGTCTGTGGTGAATAATACAAATAAAGCAATGTTCTTTCATGAACTATAACAAATGTACATCACTATTTCAAGGTGTTATGAATGAGGGTGTATATATAAATACATCTAATTTAAACTGTGGACTATAGTTACAAGTATTATTTCAATATTTTAAAATATAAATGAATCTATGGAGACAGAATTAGAGGAGTGGTTATGTAGAGTTGGGGAAGGATACAGGGATTGAGAGGTGACTCCTTAGGGGTATATGATTTTTCTTTTTGGAGTAAAGAAAATGTTCTGAAATTGATTGTGGTGATGAATGCACCACTCTGTGATTATGCAACAAGACATTGAGTTCAAACCTTGCATGAATTGTGTGGAATGTGAATATTTCTCAATAACACTGCTTAAAAATTAAGATTTCTCAAATAGAGATAAATGTGAGCCTATAGTTATATCATAGAAAGAGCAGAGTGGAATATCTTCTAAATATGTACTGAATTAAGTAAGTAAATATGAGTTCTTTAAAGAAAACAACTGCTCACTTAGTAAATAGTGAAAGCTAGAAGTCAGCTTTAAACAAATATTTGAGGAAACTGAATAATGCAACTCATTTTTTATGTGTATTTCTATTTTTAAATGACACTCCCATAGTAGCAAGTATAATAAATCTATCATATATTACAGTTTTAATTATCCTCTCTGGTGACACATGCCCAATACCAAAAACTTGAAGCAAATTAAGAGTAACAACTATCAAATTCATAGAGCTCAGTATCAGCAGTTTACATATACATGTACTATTAAAAGGAAACACACCTCAAGCATTGGGATTCAGTCATTTTCTAACCAATTTCTATAAATAAATATTGATGTATACACATATCTTAGAAAATTCAAACTCCCTCTCTCCAATGAAATTACTATGTATTTTTTTCTACAGCAGACATGAAAATATATTATGTGGGCACAAAATCATAACTAGGAATATAGTTTTATATTCCTTTCCATGATAAATGTCTAATCCTAAAGTAAATTTTTTCCTTAATATATTTTGAGTAAAGTTTTCAGGTAGTGTTGACCAAAATTACTCATTGCCTTGACCAAGCTGCCTGGCTTGCATCTGTCTGACTTTACCTGCTCCTTCCTACTCCCTGACTACCTTTAAACTTCTCTCGCAACTGTAGGTTTGCCAAGAAAACAAATTAAGTTTGCAAAATACAAAGTGGGGAGATACCTTCACATACTAGATATTCCAAGTTATCAACCTCACACTTAACCTCTGTAACCATCTGGGAATTTGATGTAATTATGAATTCCAAAAATATAATTGGATCATGCTTGTAAACTGATCTGTTAATCTGGGCATGATTTAGTTATGATTAGGGCGTTGACTGGGACACGTCAGTAGGGCATTGAGCCCCACCCCTTGGTGGGTGGGGAATTGAACATAAAAGGCAAGGCAAGGAATAGACTTGAAGCAGTTTTTGAGAAGCAGTTTTGATATTGGAGAGAAGGCCCCAGGAGAAAAGAAGTGAGCTATTCGCCTGATCGTCTACAGCTGACCTTGTGGAGGAAACAGGAGCTAAGCCTGAAGAGAAACGCAGCCCCAGGAAGAGAGGAACCCAAGAAGCCTGAACCCTGGCAAACATTGGCAGGCTGTGTTGCTCCAACACGTGACAATGGACTTTGTTGAGGGAAGAAACTTAAACTTTCTGGCCTGGTAACTGTGGACTTCTACCCCAAATAAATAACCTTTATAAAGATCAACCCATTTTTGGTATTTCACATTAGCACCCCTTTGGCTGACTAATACACCCTCTTTCCCTTCTTTGACCAGATTGCCTCATGGTAGTTTCCCACTGCCCTTACCATGATTATAAAACTCAACCTCCCCCTTCTTTCCTCCCAGTTGAGTTTTACCCTCTCTCCCTTACCAAGGCAGCTATAAATAAATCACCTTGCTTGTAACATTGTTTTGCACTGTTTTTTTCTTGAAAATATGCAGAGGTAAATCATTACCTGAAATATGTAGCTCTCTACAACAGTTTTATATCAAAGTATGCCATAATATGTTTGTACCATGATTTACATGAATTCTTCTCTACTGATCATTTGTGATTATCAATTATTTTCAATTAGTTGAGTTTTTTTAGTGAACTCATACAGTGTTTTAGTTTTGTAAATGTTCCCTGTTTAGTTGAAAAGGATGTGTATTTTTATTGGTGGATTTTATGTTTATATTAGATTAAGATTATAAACCATATTTGAATGTTATGTAAAAGATATTTCCTTTTAATTTGATAATGAAAAAAATCTTCCACCATGACTATGGATTTTGCAATTTCTTCTGATAATGCTATCAGTTTAATTTGTGCAATTTTTAGAAGATTCCTGATATTGAATATAGGATCTCTGCATGTTGAGCCTTCCCTCAACCCCTGAGCTACACCTGCTCCACTATCTATGCATTTTGAGGCTGCTCTTAAATACTTATGAATTCATTCTTCTTTGGTTGTAGTTTTTAAGAATGAATTATCAAGGTCCCTTTAAATGATTTTGATGTTAAATACTATTTTCATAGGAGATACTGGGGATTGAAGCCAGGAACTTGGATATGAGAGGCAGGCACTCAACCACTGCATTATATCTTCTTCCCTAAATTACTATTTTTAATGTTACTATTGCTACATCAGTTAGCAATACTCATTTACAACCATGCTCTGTCTTTTTGCATTGGGTGTCTTTACTGAAAAATAGCATACTGTTCAATATTTTCAATGCAGCTTGAGAGTCAGTCATATAAAACATTTTAAACAATTTAGATTAGGAAATCAATTTATGTGTGTGTTTATTAAAACATGATGAGGAAAGGGGATTTTTAGTTTCATATTTGCATAATTTTTCTTTTCTTTTTTTAAATATAGAGTACATAAATATTACTCCCACACATTCTCATATCAACAACATCCTTCAGTGATGAGGTATATTTTTACAACTGATGAACACTTATTGGAACATTGCCAGTAAGTGTGGATTATAGTTTACATTATAGTTTAATCTCTCTTTCACACAATTTTGTAAGTTATGACAAGATATGTAATGGCCTGTATTTGTCATTGCAGCATCATTCAGGACAATCCAAATGTCCTGAAAATGCTACTTTATTATACCTATTTTTCCTGTCACCCTTCCCTCAGAACGTCCAGTGGCCACTGCCTCCACATCAATGATAAAAGTTCTTCCATTGCTAGAATAACAATAAGTCTGTAGTAAAATAGTAGTAAGTCTACTCTAGTCCATTGTTCATCCTCCAATCCTGAGGATTCTGGGATGCTGATGCCAACTCTACATCTAATTGAAAGGGGCTTAAATCCCATGGGGCAGATGGAGACTATCTCTGTTCCTTGAGATGGTCATTGTCCATCATCATTTCTTTGTTCATTGTCCTGGGTGAGTCCAGTGAACTGGAGAGTAGGTGTTGCTGCTCTGTTGAGATTCAGAGCCTAATTGGCACATGAAAAGCCCAAAGATTTATGTCTCTTGGGCATAAAACCATCAACTCTAGTACTAACTATGGGTTCAAATAGGAGGGGCAGAAGAGCCATGTGTCAGGAAATCACAATTGAATCCAACTCTGTCACACTGGGAGCATAAATTCCAAAGTAAGGCCCCTGGAAAGACACCAAACTCCTGAGCTGTCAGCCCTGTCTATAGTGTCTGGATGTCTCCAGAGCCCTCAGAATCCCTGCTATATAAGGTAATATTTGTTGTGGCAGTCAATGAGATCCTACTGAGGCATGCATAAGTGTAATCTCTGGAATGAACTCCCAAAACACTTTGAAATCTCTTAGCCATAAATTCTCATTTGTATTTTCCCTTTTCCCCTTTTGGTCAAGGTCTTTTAACAGTTGCATTGGTAGTTTGTGTTGACAGTAATCCCTTGGTGCCAGGGAAGCTTATTCCTGGGAGTTATGTCCCAGAAGGGGGACAGGAAATGCATTTATGTGCTGAGTTTCACTTAGAAAGAGGCCTCATTTGAGCAATAAGGAGGTTCTCAGGAGGTAAGTCTTAGGCAACCTATAATACTACGTTAAGTTTCAATTTCAGAAGAAAAGTTTCATAAGTACAGTCATCAGTACCAAGGTCCCATCAGTGGTCCATCCTCCTTCACTAGTCACTGCCCCTTTACTTGCGGGATTCTTGCTATCCTATGAGAGAATGTGGCAGAATTCCCCAGGATGGGAATTGGATATTCTTTTGTTTATTGTGTGGATCTCCACCCACCATGACAATGCCTCGGAACACTTGAACTAATTCATATGCCTTACAGGCATGCCCCAGGTGAACCTATTCTCATGCATCCCCATCACTGATACACCACACCATTGATTCTACCCTGCCACAGTTGCAACACTTCTGTGTTTCCAAATCTTCTTAAAAAATGAAGCCAACAAAAAAACTGAATAAAATTAATAAGAAAATGAAACAATAATGATAGTTTAAAGCAACAAAATATAAAAAAATTAAAAATCAAAATAATAAAAAAATTAAATTTAATTTTAAAAAATTGGTATGTCTTTCATCACTGTAAGATCTGTTTTTTTATATGTACAATGACATCCCCTGCCATTCATTCCCCAGTGTCTTATTTTTCCCACTTTATTTTCAAAGAAGCTTTAGGTAACAGAAAAGCCATGAACAGAATATAGGGGTTTCTCATACACCTGGTATCCTCCCACTTTTCCCCTTTTGCCTATTATTAACTATATGTGGATGGTACATTTGTCACAATAGATGTATAAATATTGAAGCATTGCTACTAACCATGGTCAGTGATTTACATTATGGTTTACATTTTGGACCATGCACTTCTATACATTTTGACCAAATTTAACATGTCCTGTATCCATCATTGCAAGATCATATAGAACATTTCCCATGTCCCCCAAATGCCCAATGTTTTATTTATTCTATTCCTCCCACATCCTCTTCTCAGGAACCATGCCAACCACCAAGCTTTATTCCTTGAAGAATAAGATTCATAGTTACTTACAACAACACTGAGGGCTTGAAATACTGGGATTTCTGCCCTTATTAGGCAATGCCTATACTCTCAAGAGACTCCTGCCCCTCTATTTGGGAACATAGCAAGCATCCACAGGATGGGAGTTCAACACCTTACTGTTCATTATGTGGGTCTCCACCCAATGATAGAATACACTATGAGAGGATGAACACTCACATACTCCCTAGAAGCCTGCCCCAGGTGCACCCTCTCCCGCATGGCCCCCTCTTCCAAAAGCCATACACCAATACCCTCCCCTGCTGTACTTGCCAAAAGAACATTCTCAATGTTGTAATTTCAACCACATACATGTAAATCCCTGGAGTTCATCTGCTC
The DNA here is from genome assembly GCA_029593785.1 of Cabassous unicinctus. Taxonomy (NCBI): domain Eukaryota; kingdom Metazoa; phylum Chordata; class Mammalia; order Cingulata; family Chlamyphoridae; genus Cabassous; species Cabassous unicinctus. The sequence continues at coordinate 1,810 of JAQZBX010080782.1, read as the reverse complement.
CCTACCTGGACCATCCCGCCGGTTCCATGGACAGTGCAACTCACCTCCCACCCACCCTCCTCACCGACAACACTGCTAAAACCAATAGCATCAATGCACCATAGTCATGCCCATCCACTGCACACATACACCTTTCCACCTTACCATAGATTTTGCTTATATGGGCTTTGGCTCACAACACTTTACTCCCTTTCTGTGTCCTTTAAACCTATCATCCAGACACTAGCTTTGTGAGTCTGCTGAATTTGCTTAATTCATATCATGGAGGTCATGTAACATTTGTCCTTCAGTCCTGGTTGCTTCACTCAACATAAGGTCTTCAAGATTCATCCATGTTATCCCATGTGTTCATACTACATTCCTGCTTACAGCTGAGAAATATTCCATTTATGTATATACCAGAGTTTGTTTATCCATTCATCTGTTGATGGACATTTGTGTTGTTTCTAACTTTTGGCAATAGTGAATAATGCTGCCATGATCATTGGTGTGCATATATCTATTTGTGTCCCTGCTTTCAATTTTTCTGTGTATATACCCAGTAGTGGGATTGCTGGATCATATGAATGTTCTAGAGTAAGCTTCCTGAGGATCCACCAGACTGTCCTACACAACGGTTGCACCATTCTGCATTCCCACCAGCAGTGGATAAGAGTGCCCATTCCTCCACATACACGCCAACACTTGTAGTCCTCTGTTTTTTAATAGCCTAAAGTCTAATGGGTGTTAGATGATATCTCATTGTAGTTTTGGTTTGCATTTCCTCAATAGCTCGTAATGTTGAACATCTTTTCATATGCTTTTTAGCCATTTGTATTTCTTCATTAGAGAACTGTCTGTTCGCATCACTTGTCCATTTTTTAAATGGGTTGTTTGCTTTTTTATTTTCAAGATGTAGGATTTCTTACTATAAGCTGGATATTAGACCCCTATCAGGTAGATGGTTACCAAATATTTTCTCCCATTGAGTAGGCTGCCTTTTCACTTTCTTGACAAACTCCATTGAGGTGCCGATAATGAGTTTGCTTGTGTATTTTAATTTGTCATTCAAGTCCCTAAGTCCCTGCTGGATTTTTTCTATTTTTTTTTTTTATCTATCTGTTCTACTATCTGTCCGATTTCAGCTACACTGTCTTCCACATTGCTGATTATTTCCTTTGCATGTTCAAGTCTGCTGTTATGTTCTTCCACTGTATTTTTGATTTCTTGCATTGTGCCATTCATAACCATCATATCCATTATTATTTTACGTATGTTGACAATTTCTTCAGTATGTTATCCCACTGGTTTCATAATATCCTTAATCTCTTCCTTCACTTCATTGGGTTGATTAATGATGTTTGTTTTGACATCTCTGATTACTTGTTCCATGATCTGTATCTCCTCCTGTTTTTTGAGTTTGTTCATTAGACTGAGCCATGTTTTCCTGTTTCTTAGTATGCCTTGTAATTTTTTTTGGTGTCTAGATATCTGTCTATCTTGATGGGTTTATTTGGTTGCTTACCTTCTCTTTCAAGGCTTTATTTTGTTGTTCTTGTGTATGTTGTAATGTTTGACTTCGACACTTCATTCCTCTTATTCTATTTCCTTGTTGTTGTCTAAGTTCTTTTGGAAAAAAAATTAGGACCAAAGAAAAGGAAAGAGATAAAAAGAGAAAAAGAAAAATAGTAATAATAATTTTTAAAAGTAGAAGAACTATACAAAACTTAGGAAAATAAATAAACATGAATAAGAAATCATAATAAGTACAGAAGAATAAGAAAAAAGTGGAATAGAAACAATGAAATGAGAAACAATATATATATATATA
>JAQZBX010080781.1:0-13772 GCA_029593785.1 Cabassous unicinctus | reverse complement strand
TTTGAAGGCCATTTCTAACTATCCTCTAATTTATATTGTGGCCACACAGTTTTGTACAAATATATCATTCTCTTTTTAGTCATTGCCTCATAACCAAATTGTTCCCAATATTTTAAAATGCAATCTAAAGGATCACACACCTCCCTTACTTCAGAGCTGTCTTTTACCCATTCTGAACCTCTCCTCTATTTTTAGGAGACCCGACAACAATTAATTCACAATTCTCAAATTCCAAAATCAAAAGACAACAGTGTGTCTGCCTGAGTATGATGGAATTTTCTATACCAGGGGAATGCTCCCCTTTGAGCTCTCCAAAACTCCAAATGTTCCCAAGACCAAGACCAAGAAACTAAGACTGCTCTAGCTGTCTATAGCTTCAGCAAAAGAATTAAGCCCACATCAACAAAAGCAAGTTTAACTTAATAAATTGAAGCATAGGCTACTCACTGGAGTTGAAGAGGAAGTTCCACTGTTTCCTTTGTTGATATTCTGGTGTCTGGACCAGTGGTGCCCTGGGGCCAGAAAGAACCAGTCTTGGCTCATGGAGACAACAGGCTCCAGCAGCTGCTAAGCCAAATTCAGGGAATACTCACCCTATGGGGCCAATGTGTCTACTGGACAGCAATCACCTTAGAAATCACAAGGTCCCATTTGGGTTGGCAATTGAAGGGGAACCCTGCAAGTTCTCTGGGTCCTTACCTGGCACCGAGAATTGAAATCTATACCAATTGATCAACAAGGGAAAAATTCTTTAAGCCAGTGGATGGCAGGTGATGAAGTCTCAAATCTGCCTCCTCAAACAAAGGAGGTAAGGGTTTTTATTAGAACTAGACAAAGAGATGTGGAGATAGGGATACCATTGGCTGAGGCCACCTGCAAATTGAGGTCTGCGAAGTGGGCATCAGTGGAAGGGGAGAGGGGGAGAACTCATAGTTGCTGGTTTTTGCCAACTTAAATTGTGCTCCTTGGAGTGTACTTGCATCCCAGACTTCTCCATCTGGTGAATGGTTTACTAGGTTTCAGATAAGGGGAGGAGAAAAAGAAGAGCTTGTTAGGGAGCAGAAAAAATGTCAGAAATCTGCTAGTGAGTGAAAAAACAGGAATTTACTAGGAGAGTGAAAACAGGAACTTGCTTTGGTGACTGAAGATAGTTTTCATTAATAGGCAACAGTGTACAGTTACATGCTGTGGATTACATGAGTAAGGTTACATAATTAAAACTAAAATATCATTCATTTGCTAAGTTTAAAATTAAGGCTACAGTGTAGCATATATCATATGACTGCTTATGTATTTATACGGCTACATTAATATAGATCATATGGCTGCTTTTGTTTTTTTTCTCTCTCACAAGTAGGGTAGATTTGCCTTTGTTCGCACTTATATATTATGTATAGAACCACTCACTCCTCTGCGATCTTTAAGCCATGATGTTGCATCAAAGGCAGTCCAGATTTCAATCCACGTATGAGGAATTACCTGCCTGTTCTCCTTTACATACTGGAAAGAGTCCATCTCTGACCATAGGACATGCACTTATAGTTCTGACTACCAATGATTGTCAGTGTTCCAATTCCATTTTTATTTTCTGGTGAGAATTCCATGCTCCCTTTTTCAAATTATTATATGTAAGTAAATATGTGGGGAGCAAACTTGGATAATGCCCTGGATCCTCATCCAATCCCAAATCAAATGCCGAAGAGAGTAAGACTAATCCCCAACTCCATCATACATCAACAATTTCTAATCAATACATATGAGAGTTCTGTTTATGTTATGTTGAGGGTTTTTTGTTTGTTTCTTACTGTTATAAATGTACATGTGTCTTATGCAGTGATACATTTACAATTTGACAATATTTTTATTGCAATAACTACTGTTTAAGACTGATTCATTATAAAAAGAAAATGACTTAAGTAGAGGGGCATGGTAACTTATTTGTCATTGGAAGATAAGAAAAGAAGAGTGGGGAAATTTACCTGTAAAAGACCCTTTTGAGCCCAGGAGAAAATCAAAGGAGGTCATGACACTCTATGAATAAAGGTTTCAAAGCCGTTCAAATAGAAATAAGAGTTGTAAGAATTGAGTCATCAATAGCAGCAGTATTCTCATGTGAGACTCAAAAGAACAAGCCATTCTTGTTGCAAGTGGATTTACACTGATGGGCTCCTCTTTGTACTTACTAAGTTGCAACAGTTTGGTAGCATAAAGCTCAGTAGAAAATATTCAGTAGAGAGTTTGCTTTTAATATGTTTAGTTTATAATGTTGGATAGTGTGGTGGTTTGAAGCTATGTACCCCACAAAAACATGTTCTTAAACTAAATCCATTCCTGTGGGTGTGAACTTATTGTAAGTTGGACCTTTTGTTGAGGTTGCTTCAGTTAACGTGAGGTCTAGCTGAATCAGGATGGATCTTAAACCTATCACTGAAGGCCTTCAGGGAAGGTCACAGAGGGTGAGCCAGCCAGAGGAAGCAGCCAGATGCTGAAAGTCAGCAGATCCTGGAAGAAAAGGGAGAGGCCACCATGTGCATTGCCATGTGACAAAGGAGTTAAGGGCGAAGGATGTCTGGCAACCAGTCCCAGAAGGCAAATCTGCATGGAGAAAGCATCTTCTTGATAGCAACTTCTTTTAAAATTCTTGTAGCCTCAAACATGTGAGCTAATAAATTCCCATTGTTTAAGCTGACCCATTGCATGGTATTTGCTTTAGCAACAGGGGAAGTAAAATAGATACAATATTAAATAATTGATTATTTTATATTGCATAAATTACATCAAACAATTAGAGAACATTAATTAAAATTAAATGTTAGGTCAACTCTGGTGTGAATTAGGGAATATTGCTAATTTTTTTTTTCCTCTTCTCTATTTAAGTGGTCATTTATGTCAGCTTGGGACACTCTGACCTAGTGGAAAGTTCTCTCTCATACCTCCAACTTGCTGATCCAAATGAAAACTTCCAGTGTCTGCATAATCAACTCTGCTTATATCATGTCTCTGGGGCACAGATCAGGGGAGAATTATTTTTATTATGTACCAGTTAACAGATATAGAAAACAGAGATAATAAAAACATCTCCCAAGAGGAATGAAAGGATTTTGGTTCATAATATAATTGCTCAGGATGCACTTTTCAAGCCATAGGTAAAAGACAATGTTTATATCCCTGAATTATTTTACGTTTCACTTTCATGCTAGTCTAATAATAATGATAGGAAGTATGCTGGAGTTCCCTTCTTCAATGATTGTTTTTAAGCCTAGAGTCATATACCAATTAATCATTTTCTTAAGGCATATTTCAGAAGAGATCTCTTATTGCTATTTCATTCCACAACCTTATTGAAACTATACAAAATATTTTTTTTCTTCCCTTTTATGGAGGCTTCTTGGATTTAGGTTATATGTATCTCAGTTATATTAATGTTAGTAAAGCTACTAAAATCACTAATATTAAAAGTAGTCATGCTTCCGACTAAATTTCCTTCATTTTAGCAAATTGTTTTAAGTATTTAACATATATAATAATTAATTGCTTATTCATTGCTGTGGCAGTTTAATATTGTTTATGGATTCCAAAAATAGATACTGGATTATGTTTGTAAACTGCTCTGTCCCTCTGGGCATATTAGATTATATTAGATTCAGAGGTTTCACTTTTACTTGATTAAATAATGATTAAGGCTTTGATTGGGCCACATCAGTAGGACATTGCATCCCTGCCCCCTTGGTGGGTGGGACTCAGAGAAACCACACCGCAGAGAAGGGAGTTTGGAGTTTTCTTGCTGGAGCCTGGGAAGTAAACACATAGAGAAGCAGATATGTAAGGAAGGAGAGAAGGCTCATTTGGACACAGCAGAGGCCCTGGGAAGAGAGATAAGCCATTTGCCTGATACTCTACGGCTGGCCTTGTGGAGAGAGCAGAGGCACTGAGCCTGGAGAGAAATGAGCCCTGGGAAGAGAGGACCGCAGGAAGCCTTAACCCTGGCAGATGTCAGCAGCTATCTTGCTCCAACAGCTGGCAACAGACTTTAGTGAGGGAAGAAACTTATGCTTTATGGCCTGGTAACTGTGGGCTTCTACCCCAAATAAATACCCTTTATAAAAGCCAACAGATTTCTGGTAGTTTGCATCAGCTCCCCTTTGGCTGACTAATACAATTGCCTATTCATAATTCTATTGTGTTACACAATAGTAGTTACTCATTTGTATTAGATCTCATAGGTCTTCTTTGTTCTCTCTCCATTCCTAGATTATTTCCTCTACTTTAAGGAGTTATTTCACTTTTCTTTAGAAACAAATGAATGCTAAAGATACTATTTCTCATGCTTTCAGCAATTCCACATCTATGTGTAGTTCTATTTGTAAAGTTTAATTAATTCTTTAATCCTGCTGCTGCTTTTGTTTCACTAGCTAATATCTGGAACCATTTTTTAAATGGGTATAAATGTACTCAGCTTTGTTGACATGCTTAAGTGCCTCTTCTAAGCTGTCTTACATGCTACTGACAAATTGAAGACATTATTAGAATAGAAAAAGTAAATAATAATACTTTTCTTGAGAAATCCAAATGCATTTTATCATAGCTATAAAATGCTCTCACTATTTGTGTGAAGTGACTATATGGAAAATGGTATCCATGATTTATAGGTAAAATATTTGCTGTAAGATGGTAAGATATATATTTAATTCATGAAATGGCAGGTGTTTTTTTTCCCTTAACCCAGATTTTTCTTTTACTTTAAGTAAACCGCATGCCACTTTTTTACTACACACGGTGATAATCACAATGTCCTTTCTAGGGATTAGTCTGGGTTTTATTATATATTAGTCCATAATAAAGGGGAGGACTGAAATTCCAGTCCTGTGAGTAGGTTTATTCAAGAGCCCAAACAAGAGTGGGCATTGATATCTGTGACGTCCCTGAAAAGATCACTTCAGCCACCTTCCTTCTAAAGATGGGCTCAGTCTTATCTTCATTGTTTTTATCCAAATAACTTATTCCTTGTTGTCTCTAGCCACTCCCCCTTCTGATTCAGCCATACTATGTACAAACCACATAAATCATTAATTATGCAGCATCTTTTATAAGATGAGCATTTACTCATCCTGAGATTCTTTCCTTGTCCCTCTTTCTTGACAATATACGATATCACCCAACACATATCATTTCTATATGGAGACTTTATAATTTTTATGTCATTCTCTATTTCTCTTTTCCTGGATAATTAGCACACTGGCCACACCTATTTGCTACTGTCTAAATTTAGTAACGCTGGACAAATTTAACCTCTTATTTATTTTTTTTTAATTTTCATATTGATTAGATGGGAAATTATTGTTGTATCCATTCATTCACCAATCAAGAAATGCTTACTGATTACATTTTCTGTGCCAGCCACTGTGCTAAGTGAGCAGTTACTCAATATTTACAATTCATAGTGGGAGAAAAGGAACATAATGGATAAATAGTCAACATGTTTGTTTAAAAAGACCACAATGTGGGTCTAGTCTTAGAATTTTTTCTTAAGTCCACTTGTATAGGAATTTTCAAATGAGACATGGTCCATTCTGACCTGTGAGTTTTAAATTTCAAATATAAATTTATGGGGCAATTCTTTAGTTTTGAAATATAAGCCTGGGGAATAAGGTCAGATATGAAGAATAGTACTTAGTCCAAAAATCTATGGAGATTCTGTCTGAGCACAGCCTACTTGGCTCTAAGCACTAAATTGGAAAACTTTAGATGCCTGTGGATCTAAGCAGGACCAAAGAAGACTCTAGCTGCAGGTATGTTCAAAAGGTTCAGGGTGAAGAAATAACTAAGGTGATTGTCAAATATAAAAGTGGGGACTTGGGTAGATGAAGAATTGAGACTAGGTTTCATGGTTACAAAAGTTAGAGACAGCACTTCTACACAGTTATTAATATTTACCACAAGTATAAAAATGTAGCAAATAATATAGCAAAGTAGATTCCAAAACATCATTTACAAGTTGCATTTCTAATGTATCACCTTTCAAGACTTGAAATCAAATAGAACTAGTTTATAATATGAAGAATGCAGAAGGATATGGAGGATATGGTGACAGAAAGCAAAAGTCAAGTTGGTATGTGCCTTTCTATAGTTAAAAGAAATACTAGATAAAGCTTTGAATATACATCACTTTCAGATTACAGAGTATTTTCACATGTTATCCTGATAGATATCATTCAGAGTTGCCCCTTTAAGGATTCCCACACAATTCAAAACTGGTTAAGCTACCATTTAAACTAGTAATGTTTTCATACATTGGTTAATTTTAAACCATGGCTTTGACAATTAAGTCTCATATAAGAATTCTGACCCATAGAATGCTGAAGAATTAAAGCCATTGGAGCAGGCACTGGGGGTGCCTCACCATATCCTTGGCCTCACAAGTATAGCTATAAGCTATAGAGTGTGATGACATGGCCTACAAGTGCCTGAGGGCTGTCTCTGGCATGTTGTAGACCAATCTTCCCACTAGCACATTAGCCAGAGGGTAGAAGAATTAACAACCAATAACCCCCAGTTCTCATGCACATTTGAGTCTCTACCTGTGAGCCAGGTGGATTTTCTAGCCCAGGTAAAGTTTCATTTGCCCACAGTGGTTACTGTCTTGAGACTGTACCCTATACTGGTTGTCCTTCTTAAAATGTAACTTTTTTTTTTTTTTTTTTTTTTAACAAAAGTGTGCCCTAGGGTCCCCTCCAAAATAAAATATATGACCTCAAATTTTTGCTTGAGGGTTCACTATTGGGGGAATCTCATGAGATCCTTCATACTAAAATAATACAGATATTTTTATTTAAGTATATTGTAGTTCATCCTAAAAAGATAATTCTTTGAGTGTTTAGTTTGCTCTGTTCCTGTCTCATAAATTAATCCCACAGGAGCCTTGATCATGTTTGCTTTCTTTCTAAAGTCCCTTCATTATGGCTGCATTTTCCTGGGACAGACTTCTATTGAGAGCTATATTGCTGACTTCATAGGAATTATACTCTTATATCCCCAGGCACACGATATGAAAAACGCAGTGGAACCCATCTATTAAGAGGGTAGGATTTCATCAAAATACAGTATTGACTAAGGTTAGACAAGAAAGGGAGGACAGAGAAGGAAAATGGAAATAACAAGTTGGATGTCTGAGTTTAAAAGTGAATGGGTGTATTCTCTTTGGCATTAAGAGAAAGGGATTCTCTCAAGGCATGTCTTCCTTGACAAGTTGCCCTAGTGACACCACTGAAGCATATGAAATTCTGTGTAAAGGCTTTATCCTAGGCAGGTGCAGTGAAGGTATTAGGGGCAAAATGACTGATAAAACAGGCACAATTTAGAGAGTACATTTTTTTAGTTTGTTCTTTTCTCTGGAAAGACATATCACACAGTTAAATTGAATGAATTATAAAAAGGTGAAGTTTCAATTTTTTAAACAGTTGGAAATCACAGGGAAACCAAGATAAGAGGCAATATCTATAAGATTGATTAATTTACTAACAATAAGGAAACTTAGCTCTTTCCAAAGAATTAAATTTAATCTATATTAATCCCTTTCACTTTTTTCTTCATTCTGATGGTAAAATAGGAGAAATCTTTTAGTTCTTTTGCAAGAAAATCTCAATTAATAAGATAGCCAGGTAAGAAACATACTTTGACTAATGTTTTCTTATTACTTGGGCAGTAAACCTGTTTTGTTTCATACAGTCTTCTGGCAAATCATTCTAAAAGGTATTTATCTATTCACATGGAAAATAAAACATATTTTAAGAATTATATTTATATGGGACTGGCTGTAGTAATTATTTCCCAACATTTGTCAATGATACAATTCATGAAGATTTGTAAAGTGCATTGTTTGTTGGATGTGATCAAGTAAGAGAAATAAATATAGAAAGTGAAGAGTGTTGTTTTCTATTCCTTCTGCATCCATACCTTTGTTAAATTATTTGACAATCTTAAGGTCTGATTTAAGGAGATAGCATATTGTACAGGATAAGAGCATGACTCAATCATTTACTAGATGTGAGCTTTTGTACAAATTACTTAACCTCTGTGTCTCAGTTTTCTCAACTAAAAATGAAAAAATATTTGTATTAATTAGTTTTTTGGTAATTCAATAAATATGCACACATATCACTTAAACAGCACTATATAATTGTTAGATATTATTATCTGCTGTTACTTAGTCAGATTAGAGTGTAACAGACAGAAATATTCCATTGTTTCCAGATTTTTATCTTCATTGGTTGGTAAAGGATTAGTAAATTCATCTGAAAAAAAAAGGGGTGGGACTTCAAATGTTAGTTATAAATATTTATAGTTAATAAATTCCTCAATTGATCCTATTTTTTCCCTCACCTGTAGAAGACAATAGTCTGTATTATCTAGGTATCATTAAACAGTTCCTGTTCATTTACACAGAGTTACTTGGTTAGCATGAAGACCATCAGAAACTAAAGGAATGAGAATAGTTTGCTCTTTACTTAACATTGATTATATTGTTGAGCATCAAACTGGAAATTTCAAAGCATGATGAAGAAATGTACAGTGTGAACTGTTTTTAATGAAAAGCACATGTTTGCAGTGACATCATAGTATGCAGCAGGCAAATTTAAAATGAAAGTGGTAACAGTTTGACAAAACTTTATATTTTGGGGAGTGCCTAAAATATTATTCTAGTGGAAATAGAGTTGAAGCAATAGAGTTGCGTACAAGACAGATCGGGGAGGTTGAGTTTATAATATGTGACCACTATCCATAAGGCAGCTGTGCTGGTTTGAGTCTTTTATGGACCTCAGAAAATCATTAAACTAACCCATTCCTGTGCATGTAGACCTACTGTATATGAGACCTTTTGGTTAGATTCAGTTAAGGAACCCTTTGCTTAGATCACTTTTGATTAGATTGAATTCAGTTGGAGGACTTTGATTGGAGTACTTCAGTGTTGGGTCTTGCCTAACTTGCTGGAGTCTTATATAAATGTGAGGAACATGAGATACTCACAGAGATAGAAAGCTCCCCCTTTTTTTTTTTATCTTCTCATGTGAGAGAGGACTCCAGGATAGCCTACAGCCACAGAAAGAGAGAGAAACCCTGAGAGGCTGAGAGGCTGTAGGTTGGAATCAGTAGAACAGCCTGAAGCTGAAGGTATGGGACCTGGGGAGAAACGAGCCATATGCCTGATTGACCACAGCTGAGCTGGGGGAGAAAGTGAGCCTGGAAAAGAAAGCAATTTTGCCTTGCTGTGTGTCAGGAGTCCAGAATCGCCAGCAGCTGACATTTGGTGAGACAGCATCTCTGATGATGCGTTGATTTGGACATTTTCACAGCCTCAGAACTGTAAGCTTCTAACTTAATAAAATCCCATTATCAAGGTCAACCCATTTCCAATATTTTGCATTGGCATCCTGTGGAAAACTAATGTGAAAGTCATTATGCCATAAGATCTGGTCCTGAATATAATTATATTGTTCTACAATGTTGAAGGTAGTAGAGCATTCTAGATATCAGGAAGGCATAAAGAGATTGGAAAGCTGTGATGAAGTTTCATGTGACTGATAAAATTCGATATAATCAGAGTAGGAGTCAGGAACAGAGTGATCATATCCATCAGCAAAAAAATTTTAATCAGAGCCTGAGAAGGCAGATGAATATGAGTCATGTGCTATAACAAATCAACTGTGTCTGCTAGAACTAGTTGGCTATCACAAACAATTGAGTTGCCAAGATAAGAAAGAGGCAAGATAGTTACAAATGAAGATATTTAGTACCAATGTCAAGGTGAGCTTGGAAAGTGAGGAAGAAGTCAGAAATATTTATATCCTCCTTGCTCAAATAGCAAACCAGTTCTGCTTAATAGTGCTGGATTAGCAAGTTAAAAGCAATTTCTAACTGTTTGTAGAGCAGGTTACCCTGTCCCGTCTCAATAGGTGATCATTGATTGAGCAGGCAGTTGATCCAGCAATTTTTTTCTTTATATGGGATCAGCTAAAGAAACAATTTCACATTTGAGGGAAAACAGGGCCAGAAAAAAAGATTAAAGTCTTCCCCTCAGTTATTACCTTTCTTGTTATCCCAACATAAGATAGGAGAATTGAAGTTATTTGTTATTTAAAGAAATGCACATAAGATACTTAAGTGCTCTTGTGATCAAAAGTATGCCTAAGTGATCAGCCCTTTAAGAGCATTTAGCAACAATAACAAGTATCTCAAGGTTATGCCCTATCCTGTTTCTTCCCTTTAAGTCATTTGTAACAACTATGGTCTCTGACACTTAGTTAATTAAATTTGCCCACAATATCTGACTTTTGCGCAGTTCTTCAGCGAATGTAATTTTTAAAGGTGGCAAGAAGAATGGTTAACCTTGATGAGTCAGTTAGCCACAATAGCATGTTATTCAAGAAGGGAAGTAATTAAAATACTTATTCTCTGAATATATAAAAATACCCTAGAGACAGAATAGATGTAGAAGCACTTATGATCTATATGATGTTTTAAAAATGGAGAGAAAAGGAGACCAAATGACTAAAAAACCACAAAAGTTGTCCAATGCCAGAGATCTCTAAATAAACTCATTTAACGTAATACATTTTCTGAAGAATTTTTACATGATAATTTTCATTGTTATTGTGGCCATTTAAATGCTTCCTTTTGACTTTGTGTTAAAATAAAAAGAATGTTCTGTTTGGATTGGCAGATTTCATTATGATGTTGTAGAATCAGGTAATGGCTAGCATTTTGTCATTTTTTCTGGCATAATTAACAAATTAAGAAACACTTATTAAAGATAATAGACTGAAACTATGTCAGATTCAGATATGCATAGAAATTGATAGCATCTGTGACACAGGAATGACACAATTAATTATATGATGTGAGTTGAGAGAACAAGTCCTAATTTTAGAGTGGAAGGCAAGAAAGGGAGTTTAGGTACAGAGTTAGGTCTGTGTTAGACAAGTCCCACTGTTTGTAGATTTCTAATATGTAGTCCTGTTAATGTCTCTGAGATTTTCCTGATTGTAATCCTTACATCCAAGATCTCATTTACTCTCCCTGATATCACTCTTACAAATTCTTATCTATTCTACCAAATGTACATAAAATACTTCTTCTTTTTACTTAGCTTGCTTCAAATCTCAGAAGATAAAATATACCCCCAGTAGTTGTTCATAGCCTAATTATATAATTTATTTTATAGTATTTCAGTTATGTGTATATTATTTGCACCTTCTTTGACTGGCAGGTACCAGAGTTGGGTACTAAGGCCTATCTTTCAAAAGCTACCACAGAGTAAGCATGAAACTAATGAGGGAATGGCTAACAATAAGTCTTAAGAATTGCGGTGTTAAAGGAGATGGTCTTTTATCTGTTAGCATATAGAAGGCAATGGTGTAAAATATGGCATGAGATCCAGGCCAAAGCACTGGTTACACTCTATAAGTAAAGAAATCTGGATAGCAGTAGGGGGAGGAATAGGTACTAGAACTTTGGCTTTTGTTACCCTTGTCTAAAGATGGATAGTCATTTCAGAGTATTGAATATAACTCTTATGGGGCCAGAGAAGGAGCAAGAATTCTGGAATGGTTATAGGACTGCTTTATTAATCCAGGTTAGAGGTGTTGATGGTTTACCTCAGAGTGGTAGTAAGATTTGTGAGAACTGGAAAGATCATGGGAATACTTTGAATGTAGTACAAATAGGATTTCTTGATGGACTGGGTATAGATGAGAGAGAAAAAAAATCATTAAGGCTACCAGAGTTTGGGGCTTGAACAATTAGAAGTATGGTGTTGTTAATAACTTAAATGGAGAGGAATGCAGGAGTACCAGATTTGACAGTGGTGGGAGAAATGGACATAAAGTTGAGATAACTATTAGGCAGCTAAGTGAATAATCAATAGGCAATTGCATAGATAAGCCTGGGTTTGGGGAAAATTGTCAGGACTGGTGATCAGGATTTGGCAGTCTTGGCATATAGATGGTAATATGGAGGTCATTGGTGAACTTAATGAGAGCTGTTTCATTGAAGTGATGCTGGTAGAAGCCAGATTAGAATAGATTAAAGAGAAAATAAGAGGAGACAAATCATAAGCAGCTGGTTTAGGTTGTTCTGAGAAGTTCACTGTACAGCATAAATATATAAATGGAGTTATAGCTAGGACAAGAAGTGAATTCAAATGTTTTTCAATTTTAGAACATTTTTATTACTCTGAAGGGAAAAAACCTTTATATCCCCGCCATTATTGACCCTTAGAATTGATGTAGTATCCTTGTTGCCATTGCTGCAAAAGTATTACATTACTGTTAACCATTGTCCATGAGTTACATTAGTTGTGATTTTCCCATGTATCACCATATTCTTAACACTTTGTAATAGAAGAATATTTTTATATTTATACTATTAGCCACAATCTTCATCCACACTGTATACCATAGTGATTTCAGTGTTGGATCAAGAGTTTTTTTTTTACTATGGGAGAAATATTAGCATGTTTTATACTGATGTGAATGAACAGTAGAAAGGGAGTAATTAATAATGTAGGAGAACATAAAGAAATGTTGGAGCAATGTCCTTGAGTAGAAAAGAGGAGCTGAGACTAATATACATGAAGAAGAATTCATTTTGAATAGAATGATGGATAGTTCATCTATGGCAATGGACAGGAATAGTTTGTGGTAGGTGGGTAGAAGGGTTGGTGGGAATCTATGAAATTTCTCTTCTGTTTGCCTTTATATATTTAGAGAAATAAGGAAGGCCAACAGTTAATAGTGCTGAATGAATAACTCAATGGATAAGAAGTTCATCTTTTGAGAATTGTAAATTTTCTGATTCTATTAATTACTCCATTAATTTGCCACTTAAATTATTTTATTGCCAACATACATAACTACACATTGCCCTATATGTTAGGATTTTGGTAAGTGTTTGTGGTTATTTGAAACTGTATGCACCCCAGAAAATCATGTACTTAAAGCTAATCTGGGAGGTTCCAGGAAAATGGGGTCGATGTAGGTGGGCACTACTCAGCTCTTTCACAAAAAATGGTAGAGAGAGGGTAGGCGCCTGCCTGAGTGAGCTGTTTTGGGAATCCACAGAGCAGAAGGCTGCAGGGCTTTGTTCAGGAGGGGGCTAGACAAAGAGATAAAGAGTTGAAGGGAAAACCATGAGTTGCTTGCACTGTGGCTGGAAACTACCGACGGGTAAGCCCCACCTTCAAGGCAAATACCTCCATGGAATCCCTGGCTCTCACCTGCCAGCTGAGTGGGAGGGAACATTCCCTGGGAGGAAGGGGCGTTTTGTGAGGGGTGGAGAGTGATTTCCTTTTTGTGGGTTTGGCCACCTGAACCCACTTTGAATCTCAAGGAGTATACTAGCCAGCACTGAGGTGGCCCCAGGAAGAGGGGAATGGGAATCTGCTCAGGCATGCTGTCACACCCAGCTGCCCTGGGAGAGAGGAATCTGGTCAGGGAGTGGGTGGAGACAGGCATCTAACTAACCCTGTCCCTGAAAACTGTTAGAAGTCCAACTTGCTAAGGGAAACAGGGACAGGAAGAGCCCGATAAACTTTCAAAAGCCCATTTAGTCTATAGAGCTGCTGTAGTGCATGGGGGAAATTCCTGCCTTGCATGTGGACGGTACCTCCTAAGAGAAGGGATCCGGGGAGAGATAAGGCACACAGCTAGCACCTTATGATAGGGAACTATTGTTTTATTTTACAGTTTTGGGAATCTTTTTTTCCCCTTTATTTTATT
>JAQZBX010080780.1:0-13774 GCA_029593785.1 Cabassous unicinctus | reverse complement strand
TCCTCTGTTCTTTGCCTTGCCTTTTACATTCAATTCCCCACCCACCAGGGGGTGGGGCTCAATGCCCTACTGACTGACATGGCCCAGTCAACGCCCTAATCATAATTCAATCATGCCCAGATTAACAGATCAGATTACAGGCATGATCCAATTATACTTTTGGAATTCATAATTACATCAAATTCCCCAACGGTTACAATAACTATGTAAAGATTATTCACAAATTCTGACTTGAATATCCCCAGTTTTCACTGGTGTGACCTGGAGATGATGTCATTAGATATTTGAAGTTCAGATAGGGATGTGCCTTCCAGGTTTCAGCATTGCTGAAAAATAATCTTTTAAATATATTTCAACAGTCATGGTGGCTCATATTCACTAAAATATTCATAGGATCAATATTAATGATTAATAATTATGCCATGAGAATCAAATCTGTCTTGAGTGTATCAGGATTTCTAAGATGTTAGCAGTGACTACAAAATAAGACACTTGGGTTTGTCTCCCTCACTAATCCAGAGCTTCGAAGGCGTCTCAGTGCTGGAAGAAGCAGTTCTTCCCCCATGACAGACCAGGCTACCGAGGGAGTCTGCTACTCTGAGATTGACACTGAAGGCAATAATGCTGTTATGAGGCTTTGCTTCCTTGAAGCAAGAAAAGACAATGCAGTGACAGGTAAATGTGTGTGGAGAGAGAGAGAGAGAGAGAGAGAGAGAGAGAGAGAGAGAGAGAGAGAGAGAGACTGTAGACTGCCTTGATATGTTGCAAAATGTTGAAAAGGGGTAATAAAGAAAGTTCAATCTATTCTTATCTACTTCTTGTAGTCTGACTGATTCTACCTAACAGTCAGCACTGGGTCATAGGAGACCAACAGGCAGGCAAACGTGAGTGGGGTTGAGGAAGAGGGGTTCAAGATCAGAAGTCAGAATAAATCCTACTACCATATTTTACAATGCTGTATATGTGAAAATACAGGTGAAAAAAAATCTGTATTTGATACAGGCAATGTATCTAGTCATGTATATAATATATGTCTGGAAAAAAAACATATACTAAGCTGTGTTTTCTATGGTCATGTTGCCATATTTTGCAGATGGAAATCCATATGGTTTGCATATAAAAATTCTCAACATTAAGAATTAATGAAAAGAATACCTCCATAGACTTTTAGAAACATAGAAACATTGTGGGATAATTTATAATAGACTTTGAAGCATTTAGATTCTAAAACTTATTTTTTATGTCTCACTTATGCTTATGAACGATTATCTTGAAATTGCTCTCATTTTCTCATCACTAATCTTCTTAATGTTATCAGGATTCCCAAATTGTTTCTACTGAAGTGACTATATGCCATTATTTCTACCTTAAATGATATGATTGTCATTTGGCAGTACATTTGTGAAGCAAACCAAAAGTCATCTGCTGATTTATCAAATACTAATAGGAACTTTGCAACAGAAGAATAATTTAGGCTTTCAGTTGACCATGATGGCAGTATAAAATACTCCAGGGAGCTGTTCCTCACAGAATCTTTGAACAATTAGGAAAAACTGGCAGAGCCATCTTCCTCAAAACTATGAAAATCAGTTAAAGGGTTGCAGTAACTGGGGAAGTGCCAAATCAAGGAAATCCAGATATAAAGATGGTAGGAGAGCTCTTGGTGCACTTGGTGACCTTCTACCATCCCTCCTGGGCACAGCCTGGATTCCCACTGTGGGTCTCTAACCTTGTTCCAGAGGGAGAAGGTTAATCCCTATAAGCATACTGGGGTACCTATATATAAGCAGCAATCTCTCTGGTGGCAGCCTGAAAAACTGAAACAGGAAACTCATCTTGGTCTCAACCTCCCAGAACTATCCATGCAAGCAGAACTATGCAGCTACAGAACAGTTAAAGCAGTGGAAGCAACAATTAAATCAAAGAGATCTAAGGAAAAGGATTGCCTGTTCTAGGTCATACACTAAAGCATCCAGGCAGGGAAGAAAGTCTATTTCATAAGGACTAGAGGAGGCATTTGAATTCCTATAAACATGGGGTATTACTAAAGCCATGAACAAGCACAAGCCCAGGACAAAGTGCAGGCTCAGAAAAGGCAGAGAGGACCCTGTATTTCACATTCACCTTTGGCTGATCTTTTTAATAGGATGGGTAAACTCTGAAGGAGAACACCAGCCAAAGAAGAGCCAATTTGCAAAGACTGTGAAAGGTGTTTTTTGCATTGGTTTGTGTGTGTTTTTGTAAGCAGCTGGCATTCAAGGAACTTCCTTTCATACCACTACCTGGATACAAACTTAAGGAACAAACAACTTAAAGACTAAATTCCAGAGTTAACATTTTAAAATATTAAAATATGCAGTGTGCAACAAAAAAATTGCAACCCAAACAAAGAAATGATGTTACATCCAAAGAAAAAGATAAAAATCTAGAAACCATCAAGAAAGACGAGATTTTAGACACACCAGACAGAGGCTTAAAAAAAGAATGATCTACAATATGCTTAAGAATATAAAGTGAAACACAAAGACTAAAATATATTAGAAAAACAATGAATGAACAATATGAAAATCTCAATAAAGAGAAATTTTAAAAAGGAAGCAAACAGAAATACTGGGATTAAAAACCATAATAACTAAAATGAAAAATTCCCTGGAGGATTTCAACAGTAGATTGGAGCTGGTAGAAGAAATAATCAGTGAAGTCAAAGGCAAGATAAGTGAAATGATTCGGACTGAGCTGCAGAAAGAAATAAAGAATTTAAAAAAGAGTACAGAGCATATGAGACCTCTGAGACACCATCAAATATATATACCATTATATATATAATGGGTGTCCCAGAAGGAGAAGAAAGAGAAAGGGGCAGAATGAATATTCAAAGAAATGACAGAAATCTTCTCAAGTTTAACAAAGACATGAATATGTACATTCAAGCAGCCCAATGAACTGCAAATAGGATAAACTGGAAGAGAACTATGCCCAGACACATAGTAATCAAACTGTCAAATGCCAAGGACAAGTAGAGAGTTCTGAAAGCTGCAAGAGAAAAGCAACATGTTATTTACAAGGGAGTCACAATAAGAAAGTACTGGTTTCTCATCAGAACCCTTGGAGGCAAAAAAGCAGAGGGGCGAAATATTTAAAGTGATAAAAGAAAGCAATTGACAACCAAGAATTTTCTAGCTGGCAAGACTGTCTTTAAAAATTGAGGGAGAGATAAAGACATTCCTGGATAAACAAAAGCTGAGGGAGTGACAACAACTAGATCCCTCCAAAAGCAATTCTAAATGGAGTTTTTCAGACTGAAAGGAAAGGACACTAAACTATGGAAGCAGGATAAAGAAATAAAGACCTCTGGTAAAGGTAATCAAGTGGGTACTTATAAATGCCAGTAAGTTTGCATTGTATATTTTGGTATGCACATTTTACTTCTTATAGGATATAAAATGCAAATGCATATAAAGTAATGATAAGTTGGAGTGCACTGGCAGCCTTTTACAAACTAAAATAACCTCTATCTCACACATTACACAAAAATAAACTTAAAATGGATCAAAGACCTAAATATAAGAACCAGAATTGTAAAACTCCTGGGAAAAAACATAGAGAAGCATCTTCAGGACATTTTGTTAGGCAATAAAGTTTTCTTAGACTTTACACCAAAAGCACATGAACAACAACAAAAAAATAGATAAATGTGACTTCATAAAATTTTTTTTAAAAATTGTGTATCAAAGGACTTCATCAGGAAAATAAAAAGACTACCTACACAGTGGGAAGAAATAATTGGAATCCACATCTCCAATTAGGGTTTAAGAAATCCTACAACTCAACAACAAAAAGACAAAAAGCCCAATTGAAAAAATGGCCAACAGACTTGAGTAGACATTTCTCGAAACACAATATACAAATGGACAAAAACAAACAAAAAAAACCATGAAAAGATGCTCAAAATCATTAGCCACTAGGGAAATGCAAATCAAAACCACAATGATCATTTCACACCCACTAGAATGACTACTACTTAAAAAATAGAAAATAAGTGTTGGGGAAGATGTAGAAAAATAGAAACACTCATTCATTTTTGCTGGGAATGTAAAATGATACAGGTTCTGTGGAATAGTTTGGTCATTCCTCAGAAAGATAAGTATAGAATTGCCATATGACCCAGCAATCCCACTTTTAGATGTGTACTCAATAGCATTGAAAGCAGAGACTGGAACAGTTATTGCACACCAATGATTTTAGTAGCATAATTGACAGTTGACAAAAGATGGAAGCAGAGGATTGTGGGGAGATGGCGACAGACTAACAGGCAGAGCTGAATGCGCTCTCTCTCTCTCTCTCTCTCACATGCACACACACACAAATGGAGAAAATGACAAAAGCTGTCTGTGGGAACTGCTTTGGGAGTCAGCAGACCAGGACACAGCTACTCAACTCCTAGGAGGGTGAGGGGCAGAGAGATGAAGAAACCAAAATGACAAATCTGAGTTACCAAGTCCCCGTGGTGGCAGAAATGGGTTCCCCTTCCCCAACCCTAAGATATTATGCTGGGGTAAAACCCCGACTCACTGCAGCCAGATGAGAGGGGAACAGACATCTTCCTCCCTGTCATCTGTTTCAAGGGAAAAGGGAGGGAGAGTCAGGGGGTTTTCTTCAGTGAATTCGGCCAGGGAGCCTGCTTTGAATCTCTGATCTGGAGATTCAACACACGGACACAGGAAAGCCTAGACTGAAACACCTCTGTGGAAGGGTGCGCTGAATAGTGCCATCTGCTGGCCAGTCTGGAAATTGCAAAAACTGTTCTCTGTGCTCTCTGTAGCCAATCCCTGGGAGAAAATCTGGGCCCCACTAGTGAGTCCCAGGAGCGATTTTGAAAACTCAAGTTGGGCAATTTTAAAGACTTAAAATAAGTTGGACCAAATATCAAAAAAGAATTGTGAAAAAGACAATAGGCAAGAGAGAGAAATTGGCCATGAAAGTAAATTCACCAACATATTGCCTAGCCATCAGCAAAAAATTACAAGCCGTACTAGAAAACCGGAAGAAATGGCCTTGCCAAAAAAGTAAACCAAATATCCTGAAGAGATACAGGATTTAAGACAATTAATCAGTGATAATCACACAACTCTCCTAAATCACTTCAAAGAATTTAAAGAAAATATGACTAAAGAAATAAAGGATATTAAGAAGACACTGAGTGAGCATAAAGAAAACTTTGAAAGCCTGCAAAGAAAAGTAACAGTCCTTATGGGAATGAAAGACCCGATGGGTGAGATTAAAAATACTTTAGAGGCACATAAGAGCAGATTTGAACTGCCTGAAGACAAAATTAGTGATTTCGAAGACTGAACATCTGAGCTGGAAAAGACAGGAGAACAAAAAGAGAAGAGAATAGGAAAAATGGCACAGAATCTCAGGGAACTGAATGACAGTGGGAAACACACAAAAATTCGCATTATTGGTGTACCAGAGGAGAAGAGAATGGAAAAGGGGCAGAAAGAATATTTGAGGAAATAATGAACAAAAACTTCCCAACCCGTATGAGGGGCATAAATATCATTATCCAAGAAAGACAATGCACCCCAAACAGAATAGATCAGAATAGACCTACCCCAAGACACCTACTATTCAGAACGACAAATATCAGAGATAAAGAGAGGATTCTGAAAGCAGCAAAGGAAAAGCAAATCATCACATACAAGGGAAACTTGATAAGATTAAGTGCCGACCTCTCCTCAAAACCATGGAGGAGAAAAGAAAGTGGTATGATGTATTTAAGGTATTGAAAGAGAAAAACTGCCAGCCAAGAATTCTGTATCTGGCAAAGCTGTCCTTCAAAAATGAGGGTGAGTTCAAAGTCTTCACAGACAAACAAAAACTGATAGAATATGTTACCAAAAGATCAGATTTTCAAGAGATACTAAAGGGGGTGCTGCAGCTTGAAAGGAAAAAACAAGGGTGAGAGATTTGAAGAAGAGTTTAGAAATGATGATTACTAGGAAGAGTAAACTAAAGGATAAGAAGACAGACAATAGAACGATATGACAACAGAGAGCCGAAGGACAAAATGGATGAAATAAGTAATGCCTTGACAGTAATAACATTGAAAGCTAATGGATTGAACTTCCCAATCAAAAGACATAGACTGATAGAATGGATGAAAAAAATATGACTCATCTATATGTTGTCTACAAGAGACTCACCTCAGATATAAGGACATGACCAGGTTAAAAGTGAAAGGTTGGAAAAAGGTATTCCATGCAAATAATAACCAAAAAAGAGCTGGAGTAGCAATACTAATATTGGGCAAAATAGATTTCAAATGCAAAACTGTTATATGGGATGAAGAAGGTCATTATATATTAATAAAAGGGGCAATTCCTCAAGAAATCACTGCATTAAATATTTATGTACCTAACCTGAATGCTCCAAGATACATGAGGCACACACTGGCAAAACTGAAGGAAGAAATAGATGATTCTATAATAATAGTTGGAGACTTCAATACACCACTCTCAGTATTGGATAGAACATCTGGACAGAGGCTAAATAAACAGAGAAATTGAATAATATGATAAATCAACTAGACCCAACAGACATCTATAAAGCATTGCACCCCAAAACAGCAGTTTCGGGTTCATCAGTTGATGGGCATCTGGGTTGTCACCCAGGTTTCCATCAACTGATGAATGAATAAACAAATTGTAGTGTGTACACACAATGGAATATTATGCAGCAGTACGAAGAAATGAAGTTTGAAGCATATGACAACATGAAGGAACCTGGAGGACATTATGTTGAGTGAAGCAAGCCAGACACTAATGGACAAATACTGTATGATTATGCTATTATGAACTAAATATACTGTGTAAACTCATAGAATATAGGTCACCAGAAAATAGAAGGAGGGTAAAGAATGGAAAGCTGAGGGTTAATCTGTGCAGAATTGTTTAAAACGTTGTTTGTAAATCTTTGGAAATGAATAGAAATGGTTAAAACATATCGTGGTCTTTGTAACTAGCCGTGCTATTGTATGGGTAGGACAGTGGCTGGAAAAGGAAAGTCTAAGGTCATGTATATTACTAGAAGGAAAGCTAAAAACTGTTAACATGGAAATGAATAAATAGTAAAGCCTCATGTAAAACATGAATATGGGTGATATTGCATATGTAAGACTGTTTTTACAAAGTATAAATAAAAATATACTAGAAAGAAGGAAAAAGAGTAGCAGCTCTGTATGCCAGGCATAGAGAGATTGAGAGTGATGGGTTTTGCTTGTTTGTTTTTTGTTTATTATTATTATTGGAATAATGAAAGCCCTCTGGCAGTGATTGGGATGATGAATGCACAAGTATGTGATTACACCAAATACCATTGATTGTACTCTTTGGATGGGTTTATGCTTTATTAATATGTATCAATAAAGTTGAAAAAAAAAAGCTTAATAAAAGAAAAAATATGAATATACAAAATGAATTAGAGAGACGGAAATGAAATAGCAGCTATGTATTGCAGGGGAAGCTTAGAGAGATTGAGAGGTGAATTTTAAGGGATACAGTTATTTGTTTGTCTGGGTTTTTTGTTTATTATTACTATTAATATTGTAGTAAGGAGAATACTGCAATGGTGATTGAATTGATGAATGCACAACCATCTTATTAAACCAAATACCATTGATTACACACATTGTATAGATTGTATGCTTTATAAATATATATCAATAAAACTGATTAAAATTTTTTAAAAATGAAAAGAATGCAGTGGGTGGGGCAGGGGGCTACCTCATCTGGTGAGATTAAATGAAGCAATACTTGTAAAGCACCTACTACAGGGCCTGTCACATAGAAGGTACTCAATAAATGCTAAAAAAAAAAAAAAGAAGATGGAAACAACCCAAGTGTCTGTCAACAGGTGAATGGATAAACAAAATATGGTATATGCATACAATGGAATATTATTCAGCCATGAAAAGAATGAAATTCTGATACATGCTACATCACGGATGAACCTTGAAGACATTATGCTGAGTGAAATACACTAGGCACAAAAGCACAAATACTGTATGATCTCACTGATACGAAACAATTAGATTAAGCAAATTCAGTCAGTAACTAGAATATAGGTTACCAGGGATTGGCGTGTGAGAACAGAAAGAGGAATTAATGCTTAATTGGTACAGAATTTCTGGTTTGGGTGACAGAAAAGTTTTGGTAATGGATAGTGGTGATGGTAGCACAACATTGTGAATGGAATTAACATCATTGAATTATTTATTTGAAAGTGGTTAAAAGGGCAAAATATAGGTTTTATATATGTTACTAGAATGAAAAAAATTTACAAAAACAGCATAGAACTGTACAACCCAAACAGTAAATCCAAATGTAAACTATGAACCATAGTTCACAGTACAATTATAATAATATTCTCTCATCAATTATAACAACAGTACCACACTTACGTGAAATTTTAATAATGGGGTGTGTGTATGGCAACTCTGTATTTTCTGCACACTTCTGTAAGATTACAGCTTCTCTAATTTAAAAAAATTAAAAAGAACAGTTTACAAGGTGGTGGTGGTGGAGTGGTATATGAGAATCCTGGATTTTATGCATGATTGTTTTATAAACCCACAACTTCTCTAATAAAGAAAAAATATCTCATTAATAAAAGGAATAATTTAGATAACGAGCTTCCACAAAGCATATAAAAGATCAAAATGAAAAGGTTAGTTCTAGGCCTGTGAACCAAAAAAGGTTTCCACAAGGGCTTACAATGAATTCGTGATGACAAATTTAAAAACAATCTCATAAATACAATTCTAAGCATGCTGCTATATAGACAAATCAAAATAGCTATGCTGCTATAACTACATATATGTATACAAATCTAAGCATGAGGAATTTTACTTCTTTGGTATATGTGCCTAATAGTTATTAAGGAAGATGAGTTTTTCATAACTGGAATATTAGCATAATATCAAAATTAATATTTTAAAAACTTATTTAAAGTAACAAATTAATTCTAACTTAAAACCACAAATGATATCAGAGGAATGAATGAAGGAAAGGGAAAGAAATTAAATTTAATGTAACATCTTACATATTCTATCTTATTTAATAGTCAACACAACCCAGTGAGGGCATCATAGGATCATCTCCATTTTACATGTGAGAGAATTGAAATGACTATGTTGGGAAAAGACGCCAATCCATCCCATCACTCCATTGCCCTTATGTTTTCCAAAGGAAAAGTCCCCGAAGAAGTTGTTTCTGGTATTTGTTGTTACAGTTTTCTAATTAGGTTTTCCTTTACATATTAGGAGGCGCTAACCTGGTATCATGTGGAGGATCTGGTTATGTCAGATTCTGGAATACACTTAAGAAGGAACTTCTGGCTGAATTTTTAGCTCATAGTGGAGTTGGATCCATTATTATGTCTATTGATAAGTTGAATCGATACCTTGTCACAGGAGATATTGATGGATGGTTGAAAATCTGGAATATAGAGGTAAGTAGAAAAATTTCTTACATTGTATTTATTTTTATTGTATTTCATTGCAGATGGCTATGATAGGAATCAGGTCTTGTCTGTTTCCTAGATATGGGATGAAATGTTCAGTCTCAATGTTTAGAAAATAGTTACATGTAACGTGAAGAAACTTTTAAAAATAATTTATGGAGAAAAACAAATGGATTTTTCTCCATATTCAAAATCTTCTGTTAATGTATAGTTAATTCAGTCACCCAATTTACGAATGCAATGTTGTCAGTAAGGTGTTGCAGCATTATTTGAACATAAATAATTAGGGTTTACTTAATTTGAAGTGAGAGTTCAAGATTTTTTGATTTGCTAATTACCAGCTCAATTTTCTATTAATATAAAATTGTGTAAGATGTAACTACCTATACATGGTAAAGTTAATCTCTATCAAATAACTGACTTCATTCATTTTTTTTCTTTACATCCTCCCTCTCTCCTTCCCGGCTATTTTCGCTTCTCAAGTCAGCCAAATCAGTTAGAAACTTTTTTTGACTGTTGATACTGCTTTTACCTCTGTTATTATGAACTTTTGTTTTGCATTTGGATCTCAGAATATTGTTCCCAATTTTACTTTTTTTCTCATTTCCATATTAGACTTTTTTTTTAGGCCTGTAAAAAGAATTTATTGGGAAATGGGGGAAAAGAAACAAGCTTGCTGAGAAATGAGACAGAAGGATGGAAATATGTACCGAGATTTGATGCGGGCTCCTCTAGGCAGAGAAAACCCATATTAGACTTTTTAAAAAAGCATATATCACTGCAATCACTTACTATCTGTGCTTTTTGAATTCTGATATTTTTTTTCATTCAGGAGTACTGCCTTAGTTCCATTAAGAACAAAGTCACACAGCCTCCAACTCTGATCAGATCATTCCAACCTCATGAGGACCGGATAAGTTCCTTGGAGATGTGTGAGCTGGGTGGCCGTTTACTGATTCTCTCCTCCTCTGCAGACTGCAGCATTTCTCTGTCTGATGTCTGCAATGCTCCTATTTGGATATTTGGTCAGGTAGAAATATTCCTTCCTTATTTTTCTAGTATTTACTGGATATTTAATTTGAACTTGTTGGCTGTTTAATGTTCATTAGTCATGAAAGAACACTTGCCTTTCTGAAGCTGTAGTTCCAGTCACATCTTGTCCTGCTGACTACCA
The DNA here is from genome assembly GCA_029593785.1 of Cabassous unicinctus. Taxonomy (NCBI): domain Eukaryota; kingdom Metazoa; phylum Chordata; class Mammalia; order Cingulata; family Chlamyphoridae; genus Cabassous; species Cabassous unicinctus. The sequence goes on along the minus strand of JAQZBX010080780.1, from coordinate 3,078 downwards.
ACCACGACAGTTCCATCAAGTGGAGGACACTAAAGACATGGAAAGATAGTGGCTCTGTGCAGCTCAAAATATCCCAGGATTTAGAAAAATTCCTTCTCTAAAATAATTGAATTCCTTTCATTTAAAAATATATGTTGTAAAATTATCATGTTATCATTAAACAAATAGTTGAATAACTATAATAATCAAGGTAATATTAAAATATAGAGAATTTCAGAAAAAAAAACAAGCCTTACAATGCATCATCCAGTTCACTCCTGCCAACTATAATAATAATAACTAACATTTGTTGACTTTTTCTTGTGTGCCTGGAGCCCTTTTCTAAGGTCTTTATATGAATTCTCTCATTTAATCTTCACAATTGTGCCATGAGGGAGGAACTCTTATTATTCTCATTTTACAGTTGAGGAAACAGAGGCACAGAGGGTTAGGGCAAATTGCCTGAGCTCAAAGATGCTAATGAGTGGTAGTGTTTGGCTTTTAACTCACACCAACTCACGTTAGACCTCATGCTTTTAACCTCTTCCTCCCATGAAAAAAAGCTTGATTTATACATGCCTATGGTATAAAATGGAAGTGAAGGGCCTTGAAGAAAAGAAATAGTCATTGTCTCAAACTTCTATTTTTTTTTTTTTCCTTTTGTTTTCATGGAAACTCTACCCCTGGTCCCTTTGTGCTATGGAGACAAAATATGTCTTATCACTTTTATTTTTTTAAAGATTACTTATTTATTTCTATCCCCCTCAGCCCCGCGTTGTTTTGGGGTCACTCTCTGCTCTCTGTGCACTCCTCTGTGTCTGCCTACCCTCCCCTAGGAGGCACCGGAACCGATCCTGGGACCTTCCAGAGTAGAGAGAGGCCCCTCAATCTCTTATGCTACCTCAACTCCCTGATCTGCTGCATCTCCCATTGTCTCTCCTCTGTGTCCCCTTTTGTTGCGTCATCCTGCTGCGCCAGCTCTCCGTGCGGGCCAGCACTCCATGCGGGCCAGCTTGCTGCTTGGGCCAGCTCGCCAAGTAGGCCAGCCTGCTCTTCACCAGGAGGCCCCGGGAACCGAACCCCAGACCTCCCACATGGTATATGGGAGCCCAATCACTTGAGCCACATCCGCTTCCCTCTTATCACTTTTAGGACTGATCCAAACATGGTGGTAAGAAGTTAAGGCTGGAGCCTTAATTTCTGCCTAGCCCACTGACTTGGCTCTACTTAGTAGCCTCAGGTACCACGCTCATCCTGTGAGAGCACAACTCTTCTCATAGTATTGGAAGACAAGGTGTGTTGCTGTATTTGTGAAGTCTGATGATGTCAACCTGAGCAGGAAGAATTCTATGCACCCCTTCAGGACATAGAGGGTGCTGGTGAATCAGAAACTATCTGAGGAGGTGGGCCCACGTTAAACTAATCGGTGCAGGAGTCTCCAAGAGCTATATCAGTCACTGCTACCCTGTAAATAACTCAACTGCTAGACTTTTCTCAGTCAGAAAAATAGCAGCTGAGTGGGAACTCAAGTGGATGTGTGGGTAAACGTGTGGTGCGTGACACAGGCTGGGGCAGGGTTGGTGTGCTCTACAGAAAAAGACTTGAAAGCCTGCATCTGGCAGTTGAAGAAGCTGATGCGATGCCAACATTGCTATAAGGCCATGGGGCTCTGGAGAGATGAAGAGAAGTTTGGAGGTAAAGAAAGAAAGCGTCATCACGCAGGTGATGTTTGGAATACAAGTCTCTTAGATGGGACTGAAGCAAGAAATAAGGCCATTCTAGGTGTGGGCACCATATTAACTGTGCCCACGAAACACAATTTGTGGCTTAGGTTTAAGAAGTGTGTGCTAGTGAAATTGCTCATTTTTATGCTTTTGATATTTTATATTTGTTTTTGTTTTTTTAGTGTTTTCACTGTATGAAAATAGACTTTTTTTGTTTGTTTGTTTCTCTTCTATTCAAAACAGGAAACGAGCCTCTAGAGATGGGGCAGTTTTGGAAAATAAAGGCTGGCAAAGCTGGAGATAGAATTTCTTGTCTCTTCTGGTTGAGCTTTTTAATTTTTTTAGCATTCGCTTTTATCAAGGTGTCTTGGAATGGTCACTGCTAGTCCCAATCAGTATTAGGAAGGAGATAGAGGAAGGGAAAGGAACAGAAGGAAGGTAATAAATTAGATGACATTGGAAAATAGAGGAGAAGCAAATGTCCTTTTCATGGTGTGTAAGATGAGACTCCCTTTTACAGAATGAACAGGAAGTTTTGGGAAACAGATGGAAATTCAGAGATAAGAAGGAGAAGGGGCCCTTTTAGTAAATAGAACCAGGATCAGAATAAACTGTACTGAACAATTTTGATTTATATAGGGAAATAACTTTTACCCAATATTTCAATGTTGCGTTTGTCTTTTAGTTAAAATAATTCTGGCCTAGGAGTTATAAAAACAGGGTAAACAGGAGAAAAAACAGTACTGTATGCTAATTTCCTAAGAAATTGTATTTTATATAAAGCAGTCTGATTAAAGTATTTAAAATTTAGTACAATATGATTCTATATATTTCTTTTATTTTTATTTTTATTTTTAAATTTATCCCCCCACACACACACCTGCTTGTTGTTTTGTGCTCACTGTCTGCTTTCTGTGTCTGCTTGTCTTCTCTTTAGGCGGCATGGGGAACTGATCCCTTCTGGAGTGGGAGAGAGGCGCTCAATTTCTTGTGTCACCTCAGCTTCCTGGTCTGCTGCACCTCTTATTGTCTCTCCTCTGTGTCTCTTTTTGTTGCGTCTTTTTGTCGTGCCAGCTCTCTGCGCAGGCCAGCTTGCCTTTCACTAGGAGGCCCCGGGACTTCCTATATGGTAGACGGCAGCCCAATCGCTTGAACCACATCCATTTCCCTATAAATTTCTTGAAAGAAGTTTTATTTTTTAAAAGAACTGTGGGTCACTTTCATAACATAGCTATTGATCTTAAGTTGGGTTTCAAATTAGATTAAGAGTATAAGCAGTGTGGTATGTCTGTTTCTAAAACTGAGGAAATAGAGGTAGAGTTGATTATCCATTGGTACACATTTATCCCAGGAAATGATCAGACAGTTATGGGAT
>JAQZBX010080779.1:0-13772 GCA_029593785.1 Cabassous unicinctus | reverse complement strand
AAACCCAAAAAAGCAACAAGCAATGAGCAAAAATAACCAATGATCAGACAATGAGTGCAAACAAGTGCAAACACTGAGCAAAAACAATAAGCAAAAACAATGAGCAAACAGACAAGGGAGCCATCTTGGGGGAAGGGGCGAATAAGTCCTTTAAAAAAAAACAAAACTGAAATGGTACAAGCCAAAAATGTTGTGGCAGTTTGAAGTTGTTTTATGAATCTCAAAAAGAAAAAGGTTATGTTTTTGAACCAATCCATTCCTGTGGGTGTGGGGCCCTTTTGATTGAACTACATCAGTAAGATAGGACACAAGTTGGTTTCACCCTCTTGCTGGCCCTTATATAAATGGAGACACAGAGGAAGAGACACACAGAGAAAGGAAGCTGCCATATTGATCCTACCATGTGAGAAAGAGGAGTGGAGGAAAACAGAGAAGCCTCAAGAGGCTGAGAGAGGTCCTGGAGTCTGGAACCAGCAGAGCACAGAGGCACAGAGAGAGGCCCCTGAGGGGCGGAGCCCATAGAGCAGCTCACAGCTGAGGAGACAAGCTGAGCCATATGCCTGATAGCCGTAACTTGGGAAGAAAGCAGAGCAGACAGGACTGAGAGAGGAGGCCCCAAAAGAGACAAGCTCTATTCCTGATTGCCCACAGCTCAGGTCTTCCCAGAGATGGAGATGGTAAGCCCAGAGGGGAAGGCAGGAACTGGGCAGAGATTGGCCACCATCTTGCTTTAACACATGGCAGGGCCTCCAGGATCACCAATAGCTGACTTTGGTGAGAAAGCATCTCTGCTGATGCCTTGATTTGGACATTTCACAGCCTCAGAACGATAGGATTTTACCCTAAATAAAACTCCTATTATAAAAAGCCAACCCATTTCTGGTACTTCACATCAGCAGTCCTTTGGCAAACTCAGGCAAATGTTAACAGCTTTCACTGTTTGCTTAATTACTTCTCCCAAGCATTTATAATGTATATGTATAATGTAAATAAGAAATGAATCATTTAAAACCTAAAAACCCTAAAACGTTAGGAGCATTGAAGATGTCTGCAGTATAATGCATGGGACTCGTGTGTGACTTCGTAGAGGGGGTGACACTTAAAGTGGCTCCCGAGGGACACTTAGAATTGTGGTATTTTTAGAGGGGAAGAGCATTTATAATGGTAAAGTGACATGAAAGACTAAAGTCTGTTCAGTAACAGTGAGAAATTTAGCATGTTTGGGAGATGAGGCTGGAAACTTGGGCTAGCATCCAAAGGGCCTTCTGTGTGATATTATTCTTTGGAATAATGTAGAGCCATTGAAGATATTGCTTGGAGGGGGTAATATGGTTGGAGTTTACAAATGAAGTTAGCAAGTGCATCTTTCTTATCTCTCATGTCTTCAGCTCTGCCTCTCAATTCCCTGGTCACTGCTCCCCAGGAAAAGTCCAGGAGCCTCTTGGGTTTTCCTCCTTCCCTCTGCTTTTGGGAAGGACTTCCTCTCAGATCAGTCATTACACCTTGGTATTTACATATGTTTCTTCTGAGATATTTGCAGTAGGAATCTTCTTCACTGCCTATCTCTCTTGGAAATTTTTTATTTAACTCATATGTTTATACACATAAGTATCTTTGCATAAATTCAGTCTTGTGACCACATTAGATAAACTGTTGGGCACATTTTTAATAACAAACTAATTTGATTCCTCTTGTGTTTTTATCACGCTTATGTAAACATATAGTGTCTCACACATACACACACACAAACATATGTAGGGTCTTTGCCATCATTTGTTTTACAAAAAATGGGATCATGCTATGACACGCTTCACTGAATCTACCTATCTCATCAATAACTGGAAATATCTTCAAAGCAATTGCTTTAATTATAAGTCATTCTTTTTAACAGCTGCACTACATCTCATGGTTTCCATGTAGGATTCTCCTACTGATAAACATTAATCTTGCAGCATTTTTTTAAATCACTGCAAGGCAATAAGCATTCTTGTATGTATATTCCTATGCTATTTGCTTCTATGGGATAATTTCTTTTGCTGGGTCAAAGGATCTGTGTAGTTATAATTGTAATAGGAAGTGGCCAGATTGCTTTCCAAAAAGGTTGTAACACTACATTCCAATAGCAGTGGGAAAGAATCCTTTTGCCCAGATTTTTACCAGTAATAGATATTAGAACTCGTTCGGAAATTATTGTTGCTAACCTGACGGTACAAAAGTCTATCTCTTTATCCTTTTAATTTGCATTTCTCTGACCACTAGTGAATCTCAGGATCTTTTCATGTAATGCTTTTGGCTTTTTGGGTGTGCACTTCTGTGAATTATTATTTATATTCTCTGTTCTAAATTTTTGTCCCTTCATAATCTTTTTTTCATTTAGGGCTAGCTTCTTGTCAATTTAGCTTCTAGATGGGCTCCATTGGCACAGAGTCCTTGAATATCGGGGAAGTTCACATTTTAAAACACAAACTGACTTTCTAGTACAAGTCTCTCCCCTGAGAGGTTTAGTTTACCATACTCAAACCAGATAAACTCCAGGCAAGAGGATCCAGGCGATTCATTCACATCCCTCACCTGGAGCAAAATGTGGGAGCACAGCGCAAATCCCCTTAAAAGCATCTAAATGACTTAAGTCAAGAAATACAGGTATGTAGCTGTGGGATAAGGTCTCTGGCTGTGTCAAATGCCACCTTTGAAAACATGGGTAAGCCTGCAAATCAAACATTCGCTCGGCACAGCGGGATTTCAGGATGACAGATGTGGCTCTGGGCGGTCTCGAAGGCCACTCTGATAGGGTGGCGCCTATCTCCCTCGCTTATTTGTCAGTGTCTGCATTCACCATTCTAATCTATTCCAGCCAGCTGCATGCAGCAGATTATTACCTAGTCAATACGGGACACAGCCAACTGCTGAGGAGGTATTGGTCATTATGTTGTCATGCCACGCAGTCACTGAGACCAACCCTTTCCCCTGAAGCCTTTTTAATAAATTACAATGATGTGGGTTGCTTGAAATCCTTGTCACTGCAGTGAAATAAATCAAGAGAAGCCAGCCTTGTCTTTATGGCTATCATTATTTGATTTTTCTTAGGAGGGATTGCAAGGGAACTGGTGCCCACTGAGAATTCTCTGCTTCCAGCCGCCACCCAGAATTCTCCAACTGCTCACCATATCCTCATCCAGCATTATCTGAGAGCACAGGCTACTCTAACTGATTCTAACCTGTTTTTTGTTTGTTTGTTTGTTTTTCAGAATAATTTTAAAAAGAATCCTCTCTGCTTTCTTTTCCAAAGCAGTAACCTTTCTGATAACAAAAAGTATATATATCCACAGATGTTAACGTGGAAAAGACCATCCTTCCACATTTGGCAGATCTCCAAATCAAATCAAGAAAGAGTAAATGACTTGCCCAATTACAGTTAGTCAATGTCAGGATCAAGACTATAACATGCATATCCTGACTATAACATGAGTATTAGAATGTTCATAGATGAGGTTCACAGCGTGAAACCTCTAAAATTGTATAAAGATCTCGTGTGTATCTGCTTTTGAGGGGAGAGAGTCCATGGTTTTTATCAGATTCCCCAATGGGTCCCAGGTTGAAAGTGAGTTAAGAATCGCCATTCAAGAAGCTCACATCCTCATTTCAGGTGCCAGGAAGGGACTCTAATATGGGTCAAGGACAAAGATGAAAGCAGATTCTGGAAAGAAAATAGTTCTATGGTAGTTTTCTAAAAAAAAAAAAAAACCTTCATATGTTTCTACCCATCCTTGTATCAGTCTTCTTCTAGATGTCCACAGTCTTGTGACATGACTGAAGATATCAACCTTCAAACTCTAAACTCAAGAGACCCAGGAGAGGCATCTTTGCAGATTCCCCCCTTTATGTACACCCCCTTCCAGACGCATGAGGCATGTGCTGGGAGAGAGAGGCCCTGGGACCCAGGTAGCCACTGACTCCATGCATAGCATAGATCAGATCCCTGGCTCTACCACCCTGAGGAGGGCCTGCTGCTGTCTGCCATTGCTTCTCCCACTGTCACTGCCCACATCTAGTGACCACAAGGAAAGAGAATATCTGGCCCCAATCACAACTTTTGGGCTTCATTTCCAAGCCACGGTATATTCATTCCAGTAAGTCCCATTGTCCACTTCCCTCCAGGTCCACTTTGCCTCCCTTACAGCCTTGTAAACCTCGGTCACTCATCAAATCCATGCCCATCGGATCATCTACCATCTCCTGAACTGTTATCCCTACCTCGCTATCCTGGTCTAGACCTTCAGTGCTCACCAGATCATGTCGATTCGGTTCCCTAATCATGCTTTGGATCCATCAACTTCTCTCCATCACCACTGCCACCTGTCTTGTCCGTCCGAGTCCCTGCCATCCCTGGCCAAATTGTTCATCAAGCTGTCCAGCTGTTCAATCCATTAACCAGATGGTAGCAAGATGATCTTTTTAAAAGACAAGTCTGATCACATCCCTCAAATGGGTCACTTAAGAATCTTCATGTGGCTCACAAGAACCCTGTACGACCCACCTCTGAGCTGCTTCTCTAGCTTGATCTGATTCACCCCTCTCCCTTGTTTCCTAAGCTCCAGTCCTTCTGCCTTTTTGTTGTTGTTGTTAGCTCTCAAACATGCCAAGTTACTGACTCCTTCAGAGATGACTCGAGCCATGTCCTCTGTCTAGAACACACTTCTTTCTGCCCTTCTCCCTTGAAAACCTCTACTCACCCAAGTGGTCATAGCACAACTGCCTCTTCTTAGGAACACTCTCTCTCATATTTGACTAAGTTAGAAACTCCTTCTAGATGGTTTCTTAGCACCCGTATCTTTATTTTATGGCACTTAGCCAATTGGTAATTCACTCTAATTGTTTATTTAATGTCTTGAGTATAAACTCCGTGAGTTAAGAACTCATTCTTTCCTTCCTCCATAAGTTCCCAACACCTAGCACAGTGTCTGGCATACAGTAGGTGGTCAAAAAATATTTGTAAAGTAAACGAAGTGGCTGAGAAACTAGAGGTGGAGGAATGAGTGTGATTAGTGAGCAAAGCTTGTCCATTCCAAATTTACCCCTAAAATGAAGACACTGAAAGCAAAAAAAAAAATCATTTAAAAATGATTTTAATAATTTAAAACTTCCTTAACTATATCTGCAGTTGAATTTTCTTTTGGGTCATTTCATTCCACAGAGAGATAAAGAGCCCTAAAAATATATAGCTTTCTAAGAATATATACACAATTCTCTAAGTGACTAAAAAAGAAAGCATAGCTATAGATTTAAAAATCAATGTTTCACTGTAGAATAATATTATGTATAAGATATTCTAGACCATACATTTTCCTTCTTTAAAAGTAATAACAGATGTTCCAGAGCATCCAGTGGGAGCCAGAAATATTAGCAACTGTTTCATGATTCACTTAAACATTCTGGTCAGCTAGATGCCAGTTGCTTTGCCCAATAATCAAGAAAGTAATGCCTCTTCCTATTTAAAATCATGGCTACAAATTTTAAAATCATTTCACGGTGTGTGGACAGCCAAGTTATGCTACAGATGTGTTACTATAAAGACACAGGGTGCCTTAAACTAATTCTCAGAACAAAGCACTTTAGATCTGCTTTGGTATATCTTTTGTTTTGTTTTGCTTCTGGCTTCTATTTCAAGCTTTCAAAAGCGCTAGCCCCCACAGCTTGGGTATTATAAAACCATTCAGTCAAAGGACAGGTTTTCCACCTCCTTATGGCGACTGGAATCAATAGAAGGGCAATGGATTTAATTTGCTTTTAAAGAGATAGCACATTGAGTGACCTTCTGTGACTCAGAATATGACCCTCCAAAAGACTGACTTTTGTCCAAGAAAATAAACAATAAAAAGTGCAATGATATTTTAGTCCGAGCCATGCTTAACTCTCAAACACGTTTTAACCTTATCTTAGTGTGCCTGCATTCTCCTTTTCCCATTTTTATTTTATCAAATGTTTTATCTTTGGTTTTAAAGTACCTCAAAGCCCTTTATTTTATGGAAAAGAATTGAATATAAAAAATCTTCAAAATATAAAAAAATTTAATTGCTTTTTTAAATTTACAGTATGAAATTCTTATGTAAATTTTATAAAACAAAATAATACTAGATAATGCTTACGGATGTATGTGCATGAAGTACAAGTACAAAAACATGAATGGGAATGATGCATCGACTTCAGGGTAGTGGAGAATTCCTGGGAAAGTAGGAAAGAATGGGGTAGGCCGGTGTTGTGATTTAGCTTTGCAATCTGTAACATTCTAATTCACTAAAAAAAAGGTGAGATTTGCAAGATTGCGAGCAAATACGGGTACTGCCTCCCTCCCAGAGCCTAACCTGGAAATGCTCCAGAAGTGGAAGTGAGATGGCTGGACCTGGCTAATTAATGTAAAGATGGTAAAAAACACCTGGGGACACCAGAAGTTGGTTGAGATGTGTGGGAATTGCAGACCAAATTAAAGAAGGGCCAGGAGTCACAGATAAGAGAGAGGCAGAGGGAGAACTTTATTGTTATATTCTATTCTCTTCCCAAAGTGATCCAGGCTGATCTTTCTGAGCCCTGCTCACTTGGAGGATGGAAACCTGAATGAATTCTGGAGCTAGCACTGGAGCCAGGGTTGGATACATCAACATGGATGGAGTCGGAGCACAGCAGATGTGGGAAAACAGAGAACAACAGGTACTGGTTTTCTCCTGAAGGAACTGACAACACTCTGGTAACATGATCTCACAAAGAAAAATAAAGAAGCTACAAAATTAAGTTGGAGAACCGACTCAAGGAACAGCAAAATTAATTCAAAATAAACAAAAGAAATAGATTTCAAAAGGATATTGCAATATGAATCAGGAACAAAGAGTTATAAAGAAAAACTAATTGCAAGTTATCATTATAATAAGAAACTCAATAGGTGGAATGAAAATCAAAATGGATATAGCCAAATAATGTGTGTGTAAACTGGAAAAACATGTAAAGGATCTCTTCTAAAAGTCATCAAGAATGTATAAAAAGAGGAAAATATAAAAGAAAAGTTGGGAAGGAAGATAGAAGAAGCCCTTGAAGGAAATAATACAATAAACGGAGGGGGGAAATATTTGAAGAAATAATGTTTGAGACTTTCCTATAATTAAAAATAGAAGACCACAGGTTGGGTTTAGAAAATGTCAGCTGAATAGATAAGAAAAACCTACACCTGACTACATTATGGAGAAATTTAAAACCTTTAAAGATAAAATTCCTTTTACAAAGGAACCAAAATCAGATTGACATTAGACTTTTAACAATTACAATGGATGCCAGTAGGCTTATATTTTCAATATGTTGAAAGAAAAAATAAATTTGAACCTACACTGTGTTTGTCCACTGAGCTTTTGTTTAAGTACAACAAAAATATTCCCAAGCATACAAGATAGGTAAATAAATAAAGACTATTTGGGTTTTTTTTTTTTCCCATGAGCATTAGCACATCAGAGGGAAGCCAAAATAGAGTACTTTGGATGAAGACAGCAAATCATTAGAATGATGGGAATCAGAAATGTTGGTTTTGTATATACCACTTTTGTATTTTCTTCTGTAATGTTAACTGTACAATAGCCAAACTTGAGTGGATTCGATTCACTTGACAGAGAGGATTCAATTCAGTAAGAGAGCACATAGGAAGGAAGAAAAGAACGGAATGGGTTGGTTGTTGTGATTTAGCTTTAAAATTAGTAGCAATTTTTATAATTTGTAAATTGTAATTTGGGGAAAGAACCTTACCCTGACACTAAAAACCATCATGTCAGCGTCAAATGTAGTTGGAATTGCTATTTGTTATAGATGTTTGATATCCTCTCTGCTTGCTTAAATTGTGAGCATGGCGAGTGTTGAGGGTTAACCTTATAGTATTTAATCTCAAACCATCAAACAAGGATTTTTATTGCAGAATTATCAATTTCCTCCATAAGGGTTATCCTTTAGGACTTCAATGCCATCATCACACATGTTAATTCATTTCTATCAGGTATTAAACATAGGACACTGACCTGAGGGAAAAGGTGAAATAAGCCACATACTATGGCTTCATCTACCAGTGCTGATTTTTACAAGGTAGAGATGGCATTGGATTTTGTCCATCAAGCCAGAAAACAACAAACTTACGTTTTGTGTTTATACTGAGCTTTCTGAGGCGCAAAGAAATGTAAAATACAGTACAGTTTTAGTCCAGTGCTGAAAGTGCATTTACATGGTCTAAACCACATTTCATTGTTTTCTCACTTTTAAAATGTTTTGGGGTTCAACTTCCGATGTATATTCTGTTACCTGACATTTTAGAATACACTGTGTTACTTAGATAGTAATTCATATTCAGTATAGAATACCTGAAATGTACAAGAGTAAAAAGGGAGAAAATAATAATGTTAACCTTTGACATTTTGGTTCATTTTCTTCAATATTTTCCCTTAATTTTAATATATAAAGTGTTATTAAATAATATTGAGACCATGAGCTAAGAGTCAGACACCCTCAGTTTGGTCTCCATTCCAATGCCTAATTTCTGGGATCTGATGCTTTCTCTGACTTCTCTGATTTTTGGAGAGCTCACAGATCAGAGGATGATGATTTTGATAGTACCTATCTTATCTACCTGCTGTGTGGAGAAAGTGAGACAAAGCACTGGTGCAGTTACCTCCATATCTGGTGATTAGAAAGTGTTCAATAAATGCTTATCAAAATTTAAAAAATTAAATAAATAAATGGTTTTCCTAGTTAATATAATTATTCCTTAAGCAGTGATTCTTGATGAAACTTAGAGGCCCTGGGGATAGTGTCTAGTAGTTCAAACTTCCCTTGAATGTCCTCACTGAACTTGAAACAGTGGCTACAGTCCAGGTTGTATTCAAAAACACTGTTGACATTAAAAGTATTATTTTCTGTTTTCTATTTTAAATTATAAGCGCCTAAATAATAACATTAAATATTACCAGGGAGGTAGAGATTGTCTGAAACTACATGTTAAGTCATGTAAATAAGATGCTGTCTTTTAAAAATTGAGATGTAATTAACATACCATGAAATGCAGAGATCTTAAGTGTTCAGTGCAATGACCATGTGTCCTCCTGTAACAAAATATAGAACATTTCCATTCCCCACAAAAAACTCCCTCAGGTCTCTTCCAGTCAATTCCCTTTATTATCCCATATGTCTCCCCATAACTGTCAACTCCTGATTTCTGTCTACAAGGATTAGTTTTGCCTGTTTGGATTTCATATACATGGGTTCATAGAGTATTTATTCTTTTATGTCTGACTTCTTTTGCTCAGCATAATGTCTCTTAGGTTCATCCACATTGTCATATATATTATCCATTATGCTTTCAATTATCCAAAATTATAGGGAGCAGAGGGAAGATAATAAAAAGGGCAAACAATGCAGATTTGAAAGACCAGAGTTAAAAATCTTGATTCTCATTAGTTGTGTGACCTTGAACAAATGATGTAATTTCTCAGCACTGGCTGGACAGAAAGCCTCTCTAAACCTCAACTTCCTAAACTTAAAATGTCTATAAAATACTTATCTCATAAAATTTTTGTGAAGATTAGGTAAGATGAAATCAGTGTGCTATGGGTACTAGACACTTAATAGTTGTTGTTTTTCAAAAAAAAAAAGTTTGTTCAATCTCAGTACAGAGGCCAGTTATGGATAATGGCTCTCATTATAACTCCTTATTGGCAATCACAGCTGAGAAGAAAAGGAGAAGAAACTGGTTTTTTCCCAATAAACATGATGACATAAATTTTATTTTCTCCTCTGGAATATCATGCCAAAGTTTAAAAGTCCTCAGATTTAAAGTAAGCAGGAATTAAATATGCAAAGCCAGTGTTTAAGTTTGCTAAAGGCTGCCAATGCAAAAATACCAGAAATGGGTTGAGTTTTATAATGGGAATTTATTAGGGTAAAATCTCACAGTTCCAAGGCTGTGAAAATGTCCAAATCAAGGCATCATCAGAAATGCTGTCTCACCAAAAGTTGGCTGCACCACTGATTCTGGACTTGTCCACATGCCAAGGCAAAATGGCGGCTCGTCTGTGCCTTCTCCTCCAGGCTCACTTTCTTCCAGAGTTCAGTTATGGGTTATCAGCATATAGCTCATTTCTCCCCGGGTCTTGTTTCTTCAGCTTCAGGGTGCTTTGCTGATTATAGCCTCCAGCCTCTCTCTCAGCTTTTCAGGGTTTCTCTGTTTTTCTGCGGCTGTAGGAAATCCTGGAGTCCTCTCTCACACACTAGGATAAAGCTTACAGTTCTCTTTCTCTGTGTGTCTCTACATGTTTCTCCCGTTCATATAAGACTCTAGCAAGAAGGTCAAGACCCACCCTGGATCATACCTCACTGAAGTACTCTAATCAAAAGCCCCCAACTGAATCTAATCCAGTCAAAGGGTCCCACAACCCACAGGAATGGATTAACCCCAAGAACATGATCTTTTCTGGGATTCACAAAAACTTCAAACTTTAAACTGTCACAGCTAGCAACAAGGCATCAGCCTAGGAACTCTTACAATTCTGACCTGAGTACTTCAGATTGTTGATTCCAACCATTTCTATTTGTCTTTCCTCAGGGAGGAAGGCTTAATTTTTGAGTTTTAAAGAGAGACATTCATCTTATGTTATAATATCACAGAGTTTGTCAGCAAGATGTTATGACTAAAGCAAAAATCTCCTTCAAGAGTTTAAAGCAGAATCAGTACATCTAGTGGTATTAAACTGAATCTATAGACAAAAGCATAATTTTTCTGAATATGTTTCAATTGGATCTGATAAATTCTGCTCCTATACATTATTTATTCTAAGATGTGGGGAATTGAATAACTTCATCATTTCCCAGAATTTGTGGCTGCTCTTTCAAGAATTATTGGGACATAGACCATCATGAAGAGCTGATTTTGGAATGAAAGCAATCTTTGAATACATTGACCACTTGGACACCTTGGTGTACACAAGTTGTCATTTGTTTTGATGTGACAGTTGGAATTACCATTTAGCTGAGTCATTTCTATATTGATAATGCTTAGACGGGGCGATTTTTTTTTTTTTTTGGTGAAAAAAAATGCTGAAGCAATCATCTTTCTTCTTGTGGTGAATTTTACATGAATAAAAACAGATTATATAAGCCAGCTCTTTCCCTGATACTACTAAATAAGGTTGACCTTGCAGAAATCTAATTATAAAATACATTTAGAAACCATAATGATCCTGTAGGAGGCTGTGGCATAGATAAAGATATGAATGACAGTAATTTCTCTGAAATAAGATGTGCAAAATTAAAGGGGATAAATATACCAGTGATAAAAATATCACTGGTAAATATATCAGTGACTAGAATATTTCAGTGATGAAAGTGATTAAAGATATGTTTCACTTATCTATAAAATATCCCTATAAAATTATGAGCTCAGTTTATAGATACGGAAACTTTGACTAAGATTTTTATTTTGGTGGTCATACTTGTGGTGGCTAATATTGGGAAAGGTCTTCTTCCCTAGATGTTATCATTGTGTCAAATTTTATGGCCCCATATAATTTATGAAGTACTTACATAGATATTACCTGCTAGGATAGAAATTCAAGCCTGTTTAATTAAAAAAGAAGAGAACCCATTGCCTCTTAAAACCAGGAAAACCAAGTATGACAAATTCCAGATAGAACAAATCTCTTGGCTTCTTTCCTTTGTTTTAGCCCCTCTGTGTGTGGCCCTCAATCCCACTCTCTGCAGATGGGCTTCCTCCTTGTAGCTGAAAAGGCAGTTACCAGCACCCAGATTATAAAAAGCCAGGGACAATCTTCCTCATTTGCTCCAGTTAGAAAATCCTGGGTCCCTGCTTGGGTCACATTCTAATTCTTGAACTATTTCCTGAAGCCAGAGGTATGGGGAACTCTGCTTCGTCATGTAAGATCCATGCCCCCATTTGTGCTAAGTGGGGACAGAGCACGTGATTGACAAGTGGTGGAGGAAGGTGATACACCAAAGAGAGAGATGTTGGCAAATAATAAGTATCTTCCAGATACTGGTATAGAAATAGACAGGCAGCTTAAGGGGACAAATTAGAATATCTAGAAACAGATGCATGTATATATAAGGATTTATTATAGGATTTTCTGGAAATACAAATAAGTGGGGAAAGAATATTTGCAATATTTAATAGTAAATATTGCAAAACATGAATGGAAAGAAATAATGTGCTTTATACATAAGGAGCTGCTATACATAAAACTACCAAAAGTTCAGTGGAAGTACTGGCAGAGACCACAAATAAATGCATGATAAAAATATATAACCTCGGGAAGCAGATGTGGCTCAAGCAGCTGAGTGTCTGCCTACTACATGGGAGGTCCCGGATTTGGTTGCTGGTGCCTCTTAAAGAAGACGAGCAGGATAGCAGGCTGGCACAGCAAGGTGATGCAATGAGGAAACACAATGAAAGACACAACAAGCAGGGAGTGGAGGGGGCTCAAGCAATTGGGTGCCTCCCTCCCACATGGGAGGTCCTGGATTCAGTTTCCAGTGCCTCCAAAAAAGATGAGCAGACACAGAGTGCACACAGCAAATGACACAGAGAGCAGACAGCGAGCACAAACAACGAGGGGGTGGGGGATAAATAAATTAATTAAATTAATCTTTAAAAATATCAATATCATATCAAATAAATGCAAAGACTGAATTGGGAGATGTTAGTGATAATAGTTTTGGTGGCAATGCAAGCGTCCTCACACATCATTATTCAAATTGAAATTGGTAAAACCTCTTTGGAGGCTGGTTTGGCAATATATGCCAAAATTCTATAAATATCAGTTCATACTGTCATTTCACATTTATGAATTATGAATTTGTAAATTGCAGATGTGAAAATATTATGATTATATAATCATATATAAAGAAGATTTAATTACAAAGGTTCTTGTAGCATTGTTTATAATAGCAAACCATTAGAACTGATCTACATGCCCAAAAGAGGAAATCATTAAATAAATTTATATATACCAATAAATGGAAACACTATATAGTCATTAAATGTGAATTTGTAAAAGAATGTTTAATGACACCCAATGCTGACTGTGCATTTTTAAAATTAAACCAGACAAGTTAAAAACAGTAACTGGACTAATTCCATTTCAGTAAATACTATGTGTTTATGTTACTTAAAAGAAGAGTTGGAAAGGTACCTAGCAAAGCAAGATACTGCCAGGCAAGGGCAGAGGCTTTGCAAGCCCACCAGCCTGCTTTCTATTCCAGCTTAATCTTCATGAGACTGTTTCTTCTTGTTCATTGCACCACACCCGCTTCCTGTTTCTTCTTGTTCAAACTGAAATAATCATGCTCAGCCTACTGCAAAGCTATGCACTTCAAACAAGATAGTACATATGCAGTGGAGAGTGCCTAAAACACATAAACACTCAGTACACAGTATGAAAAAATTTCTGGGAAGCAGGTGTGGCTCAGTGGATAGAGCCCCCGTTTACCATATGGGAGGCCCGGGTTTGCGTCCCGAGGCCTCCTTGTGACGGCACGCCGGCCTGAGCGGTGCGGTGGGCTGATGCAGCAACCTCACGGCAGGAAGCGGGTGTCGTGCAATGGATAGAGCACCCGTTTACCACATGAGAGGCCCCGGGTTCGCTTTCCGGCGCCTCCTTGTGAGGGCAGGCCGGCTCGTGCGGCGCCGTGGGCTGATGCGGCAAGACCTCACAGCAAGGGGGAGATAAGCAGACACAGAG